>JARKIE010000540.1:0-48796 GCA_029378255.1 Mycena rosella
CGGGGTCAGGTGAATAAAACTTCGCTACTTCGCTCTTTTTGGCCGCAGAGCCCGCAATGCAGGTGAGAAACGGAACGTACAAGGGCATATGAGCACCGCAAAATCAGAGATATTGACACCTGGTAGCACAGTGGTGTGCGTCTGCGGTCAGCCGAGCGACCATAGGTCAATATTACAGCAGATTGTCTCCCGCTCGATCCGGGGCCAGGTGAATAAAATTTGGTATATCCGTTATTTTTCTCCGGAGACCCGGCAATGAGACTGAGAAACGGAACGCATGATTGCATAAGATTTAGCTGGGCTTCAGTCGAGCTGCAGTGCGATGAAACCAACAGCGCCGGTCAAAGCATGCAAAACGTGTTGAAATCGCTCGTGTATGAAACCCGAGGAAGGAGGATAGTATCACCTCGGCGTGCATCTGCGGTCCATTATCGGCGTGACCGCGAATTTCTGCAGAGGTTCCCCGTTCGATTCGGGGCCAGGTGAATTGAGAGTTGGCAGGATCTATGTTTTATTTTGTTAATAGGAGGCAGGGAATGAGATGCCCGGATGGAGGGTACGCGTGGTGTGAGGTGCCATTCGTCGAGTAGGATTTATCGGTTCCTTGGGCATCATTCGAGCTTCAGGACATGCGAAGGAACAGGTCAGGTCCAAGCAGGCTTGAAATCGGTCGAATATGAAGCCCGAGGATGCACTGATAATATCACCTGTAGCACGACGGAGTGCATCTGCACCATGTGGCGAAGATATGAATGCATGCAGAGGTCCCCCGTTCGATTCGGGGTCAGGTGAATAAACATTTGCTACATCGGTTCTTTTTGTCCCGAGAGCCCGCAATGAAATTGAGAAACGGATTATATGATGGCATATGAGGACTGCAAAATAAAGGATATTGACATCTGGTAGCACAATGGCGTGCGTCTGCGGCCTGTATGGCAGCATGTAGTACGGCAGAAGGTCTTCGTTCGATCCGGGGCCAGGTGGATCACTGGAGGAGAAGTGATAATATTGTTAATTTTTCCTGAGATCCCGCAATGCGGCTGAGAAACGGAAAGTACAATGGTACATGAGGACGAAAGGAATGAGGGATAGTAACGCCTGGTAGCACAATGGTGTGCGTCTGCGAGAACAACATGAGGGAAGTCAATATTACGCGTCAGGTGAATTCGACGACGAAGGAGGTTTTTTTGCTGGAGGTATGAGGGACGGTTCATAGCCAGTCGAAGAGACAGACAGACTTTACAAAATGTACGCGATGGATTAAAAGGAGTACGTAATGGTTGGTTTCATGCGTCATCGGCCGGGAGAGTACGTCGGAATCTGGGATTTCCCACTTCAGCGCCTGGAAAGAATCTCGCTAGGCGAAAGAACTTCCTCGGCCTTGCCAAATGGGATTTGCTGGCTGCAGCGCCGCTTCTTTGAACACTGGTACTCCTTATCAGTCCTTATTCATGGACACATACCAGCCATTCCCACGCCAACTGCCATGATCTCGGCAGTGCCTCGCACGTGCCATGTTTCAACCTCCCGACGTCATGCCTCGCGCGCCACCCGAATCATGTGGAGCTCGCTTACACCGTGGTATAAGGGCACCGAGAACGGGTCTCCCATCACTCTTCCTCACCCCCACGCTCTGCCCGCCTTCTTCCCTTTGTTGCTTTTCAATGTCTGCTTCGCTCGCCCCCACGTCTTTTAACATGGCCCTGCCTTCCGACTCGACTGCGCACGCGCGGCCGCCGAAAGCGCCACCCCTTAACTCGACAGCGTCTACGCCGGGGCTGGAGGTTCCCGGCGGGTACCCGCGGGACAGCGTCGTCTTCGCCGGCAATAAATGGGATCATGGCAATGCCCCGCCGGGCTTGTTAAGTACCGCGAAAGCCTACCTTCCGGCACCCATCACGAACGCCAAGGCGTACCTTCCGCCTGCTGTTGCGTCGTATTTCCGTGCGTTTTATTTCTTTCGCGGATCCGGAGATTCGCGTCCATCCTGCGTTCCTGTTCGCCTTGAGGCTATTCTTGAACTCATATACCCTACTACCAGCGTCGACCGAAACCGCGAGCAAGTCGGAAATCTCCCCCCGCATCGTGAAAGCAAATGCAGACCCAACCGTCCATACGCCGTACCCAGCCGTGTTGAACACAGACGGCAGCGTCAGCGCCGCGAGCGACTTTAGCACGCGCGCGTACGCGGGCTCCTCGAGCGGCCTGCCCACTCCAACACCGGGCGACTTCCCCGGGGTCCCTTCATCCTCGGGGTACTTCCCCCAGGTATCTCCGCCAAGCACGCCGGACTCGCACCCGCATTCGCACGCGAGCGATGCCTCGAAGCAGGCGACCTCCGCGGCGCCGTCCTCGCTGCCCCCCGCGCACACGCAGCTCGCCGACCCGGGCGTCGCGCCCCTCCTAAGCGTCTCGCCCGTCCGTGTCGCGACGCCCGCACACGCCTCCCCCGCTACCCCAACTTCCTCCTCCACCTCCGGGTCCGCCGGCAGCACCCCCACGAGCGCCAGCACCGCGCCCTCCTCCCCCGCCTCCGCCTCTCTCAAGAAATCGCCCTCGGGCTTTGCGCGCTGGGCCTCGCGCTCGCTCTCCAAGCGCTCCTCTGCCCCGCCCGCCGCGCACGCGTCGAGCCCGCCCTCGGCGTTCGCGTCCCCTCCTCCCTCCGCGTTCGCTAAGCCGCGCGCGAGCCTCGACACGTCCCCGCCCCCGTCTGCGCCCGCCACCAGTCCCACGGCGACCAAGTCCGCGCCGGCGGAGCAGGCGCCGCCGCCGAAGCGCCGCGGCTCGCTCCTGCGCACGCTGCGCGGCGAGGCGAAGGTGCTGAGCGGGCGGGTGCGGCGCGATCCGGGGCGCGTGGAGGCGGGGCGGCGGATGCTGAGCGAGGCTTGAGCGTCTCCCGTCGTCTAACTCACGATGTGGTGAAGTAAAACCCTTGCGAGGGACGGACGCAAAATCGAACCGACGTTGAGCGCGGACTCGAATGGACTCGGGGCTCGGACACGAACTTTGTAAAGCTGGACTTGTACTATTAGATTACTACGCCGCTCGTTGGCACGGACGTGTACGTATTACTCTCGTACTAGTGTATGTTTATAGATCCTAATTCAGTGTTAATTCGGGGACAATTCGGGGATATTTCAGCAGTCGTGTGGCGAACGAAGGCTAAGCGCACATGGGGCGGGAGGCCGGCCTCCGTGGTAAAAGATTGGGTCAGCAGGAAATATGCCGCCCGGGGGAATCGAACCCCGCCTCCCTTGCATATGTGTATATGATCAAACCATTGAATGAGGGCGACCGCCGCGGTCCACGACGGCTGATAATTAGGGAGGTTTGTTCTCAAGGTGTTCTAGCACAGGCGTCTGTGAACAAAACTGGCCTTCACAACTCCATCGCGAAGGGTCGCGTGCGAGTCATTGTCCGACCTGGGAAAAAGAATGTGCCAGTCCGGCTACATGCCGCCGGGGGGAATCGAACCCCCGCCTCCCTCGCATACAGATATGGGTACAAATGATTGGATGAGGGCGACCGCCTCGGTCCACGACGGCTGATAATTAGGTGGGTGAGACTGCTCCCTACTCACTCGTGCCACTGCATATCTCGTAGATCCGAATTCAGTGTTAATTCGATGTTATAGCACTGGCCTTCACGTCTCTGTCGCGGCCTTCACCTCTTCACCGCGAAGGTCGTATTCCTGTCGCAGTCGCGTGCGAGTCATTGTCCGACCTGGGAAAAAGGATGTGCCAGTCCTGCTACATGCCGCCGGGGGGAATCGAACCCCCGCCTCCCTCGCATACAGATTTGGGTTCAGATGATTGGATGAGGGCGACCGCGTCGGTCCACGACGGCTGATAATTAGGTGGGTGAGACTGCTCCCTACTCACTCGTGCCACTGCGTATCTCGTAGATCCTAATTCAGTGTAAATTCGAGGATGCTGTAGCTGGACTGGCTCTCACGTCTCTATCATAGTATCGTGGCCTTCACCTCTTCATCGCGAAGGTCGTATTACAGCTCTTTGCAGAAGTAATGACACTTCCTAAAAATAGATTAAGAAAGAGCAACTTGAACACCCCGCATCTTCGTGCTCATTTCTCGGCCAATTCTGGCCTGATTGACATGATTCCGGGTGGGTTCAAGAGGCAGGAAGCAGGGCTTTCCACCCACATGCTACATTACAGACAGCTCCCAAGAATTAGGTGCTTCAAAATTCACCCCCTTTGTTTTGAACCGCAGCTTGAATAGCTCAGTATTCGGTTAATTCTGAACTGGATTGGATGATCTTGGGGTCATTTTGACGGGATTATATAGGCATAGGCGCTCCGGGCTTCACCTTTTGGTTTCACATCCAAATTCCCATGGTTCAATGAATTCTTGAAATCTCACACAAAATATAAGCTTGGAGGAGTGCCGGAGTGGTGCGACACATTTGGATATACTAAGCATTATTGCCTATATTTTAGGGTCAGGAATCATCCGGATTCAAGAAAATCGACCAGGAATTGAATGAGAACGGTCAATCAGAACCTGTCGTTCGGAAGACCGGGGTCAAATTTTAGGGTCCTCAAATTTCGTGTTTAACCCTTGATGTTTAGTATGGGTTGAAAGCCCTGCTTAACCGCTCTCTAATGTGCCTAGAATCAAGTCAATCCATCAAGAATTGACAGAGGAATGAGCATGAGAATCAGGTGTGTTTAAATTGCTCTTTCTTATAAAAATAGGGGTAGTGTCATTACATTTGCAAACAGCTGTAATTGTCGCAGTCGCGTGCGAGTCATTGTCCGACCTGGGAAAAAGGATGTGCCAGTCCGGCTACATACCGCCGGGGGGAATCGAACCCCCGCCTCCCTCGCATACAGATTTGGGTTCAGATGATTGAATGAGGGCGACCGCCTCGGTCCACGACGGCTGATAATTAGGTAGGTGAGCTCCCGCGTCGAATCAGACACCGGTGAAGCAAAAACAAACAAATAGGAGTGGGTACGAGAAGACAGTGCCGTCGGGAGGGGGTCGAACCTCCGATTCCCTTGCATACAGGTGTGGGTCCAAATGATTGAATGAGGATGACCACCATGGTCTACGACGGCTGGTATTTGCATTTATGTGACACTGCGGGCAAGTGCCATGACCGTGGGTTCATGGCATTTGATCGGCAGAGGACCGACACTTGCCATGGCGTTGGCCAGGCATTGCACAGATTCCTTTTGTTCTTTGTCAACGTGGGACTTGCGCGGCTTGATATCGGTGATCAATCGGCGATCATTTCGACCTTGTCATCCTCTATTTCTGAGTTTTTTCGCAGTCATTCGAGAAAAAATATGTTGCTCTTCCCATAGCTTAATCCTAAAAAAGTCCCTGGGTTGTTATTCATTTTTCTATCACTCCTTGAGGGGCAGCCAATTTTGCCCAGGCCCCAGGGTTCAAGCCGCACTTAAAACAAATTCACTGTACGGCAGGGGGTCGGGGAGATAGAGACTTGTAAAATTTACCTTGGGTGCTCCATGCTTCCCTGACCTTGTTCGTAGTAAGACAACGGCCATCGAGTGGTGGATAAGACAAGACGAGAAATTATGGTGCCATTCAAACCAGAATACTGGGCTGTCCCATGCTGACAAAGGAACAAAGAAGTTCGTGCAATGCCTGGTCAACGCCATGGCAAGTGTCGGTCCTCTGCCGATCAAATGCCATGAACCCACGGTCATGGCACTTGCCCGCAGTGTGAGATTGGGTATCGACGATGAAGAAAACGGCGACGGTAGGAAGCGAACCTTCTGCCTTCCGCATTTAATTGGGTGAAGTTTTGGCCCATCCACTAGAGCTGATATTCATCGATGTGGTATGAATAAAAAAAAATAGGCCAAGTACGCGAGAAACATATGCGATACACACCGCTCGGAACGGAAGAATCGAAAATTCAAATCAAGAACTGACACAAGCGAAAATGAAGGTCTACGATGTCTGTTCCTTCCTATGGATATGCGAGTTATCCAAGGAAACTCGCTGGAGACGGAAATAAATGACAGTGCGAGGAGGAAAAAGGATGAGGCGAAGAAATGCGTCTCTTGTTTTTCCTCCATATAAGCGTGTACTTGGATGGCTTGCAAGTTCGGACACGGTCGGGTCAAACCGTGTGAATCAAGGTGATCGATCACCCGATCATTCGGCGTGTATCAGCAAACTTTGAGCAAACTCCTTTGCTCCTGACCGCCAACATTTGCTCGACCCGTGAACGTCCTTGCTGGGTAAATATATATATAGTAGGAGCTTCCATGTGCATCACTCTACATGATACCTTCTAATCCTAGCGTGTGCCAGGGAATCCGTCAATCTAGCTGGACTCCGAGTCGATCATGTCTGAGACAGCCCCTTGTCTGTACCCCGCCATCCGCACAACCCAGGCCTGGCCATTGTGCTCTCGAATTTACTGGACTCAGAACAGAACGTCCTAGCCTCTGACTCTCCCGATTTGCCCATGAGACAAGCCCCCTCCTCAAATGATATAAAAGCGCTACGTTCTGACGGTAGTATCTCCATATCTCTCATCTAACAACTTAACAACTTAGCAATGCTCACCACTACCTCTCTTACCCTCCTGCTCACTGCTTCTGTCGTCCTTGGCGGTCCTACTATCGCCAGACACAGGTGAGCTTCTTTTTTCTTTCTCGTCGCCTACAATTCTAACTTCGTTTCAGAGGATGCGCAACGCACATTGAGCCCGAGGATATCGTCGTCGCGGAGCGCCACTTTGCCGCTAACAAGACCGAAGCAGACAAGATTGCCAACACGGCGGTCAAGGCACTTATTGCCTTCTCGCATTCAACCACTTTACTGAGAATCCCAGGTCTACTGGCACGTCATCAGCAAAGACTCGACCCTCACTGGCGGAAACATTCCGTAAGTCGTAAAGCCTCTCCCAACCGCAACTCCCAGCTGAAATTTAATAATCCAGTGACTCCCAAATTGCCAACCAAATCAGCGTCCTTAACAAGGACTACGCCGGAAATATTACTTGGACTCTCGCCAACACCAACCGCACGGTCAACGCCGACTGGTTTAACAACGCCGGGCCCTCGACGTCGCAGCAAACAGCAATGAAAGCTTCGCGGCAGGGCGGAAAGGGCGATCTCAACGTGTACTCCGTGGGGTATGTTAATTTGTCGCATTCATCGAAACCCACTCAACATCGTCCGTAGATTCGTCAACGGCTCAGGCGCCGGTCTACTCGGCTACTCCACGTTCCCTTCCTCATACAGCGGTGCGCCGCAAGATGACGGAATCGTAATACTATTCTCCAGTGTCCCCGGCGGCTCGACCAATGGGTATAATCTCGGACGGGTAAGCAGACTCGTCTCACTTCATCCCGTAGATTCTAATACCTGCGCAGACCCTCACCCACAAATCAGGCCACTGGCTCGGGCTCTACCACACATTCCAGGGTGGCTGCGCCGGGTCCGGTACTGCCACCGCAGGCGACTACGTCTCCGACACGCCCGCCGAATCCTCCGCCGCCTCAGGTTGCCCCTCCGGCCGCGACACATGTACCGGCACGAACTTCCCTGGCGCTGATCCCGTTAGTGAGTGCCCTGTCCTTTCCCGCTTCTTTGAACAGGGATTGATTTAAATTTACCAGCGAACTTCATGGATTACTCCTCGGACGCCTGCATGACGCAGTTTTCGGCGGGGCAGATGGCCCGGGCGACAACCCAGTTCTCAACGTATCGGACGTGAAACTGGGTTGTTCGCTGGGCTCGTCGGAAATAGATAATCCAAAAATACTAGATAATATCCTCTTGTTTCGTCGCATCTAGCGCTGAATCAATACGTTTTCTGCTTATACGTCCCGAACATGGTTTTGTCAGTTTCCATTTGCCCTGGCAGCCACTTATCTTCAAGTTCTCTGGTTCCATACTCTGTCTTCTTCGCTTTGCCCCTTTGTTCATCCGAAGATGAGAAAATTCCTTATATCCGGTAGTCGACAATCCAAAATAATGCGCCCATATAGACGCAACGGTTCAGAGGATATATGGAGTGTAATTAAGCGAATGAGTAGGAACGAATGTCGGGTATCGTAACAAGAGCGAGCTTTACGCCGGGATCGTCTTGTTGAACCAGTTGACAGCCTGTTGGAACGCCTTCTCGAAGCCCTCCTTCACGCAGCAACCCTAGGAGCTTTGCTTAATCATGGAATGTTGAGACGTTAATCCGGGATTAAAGCAGAGATTATCAAATCCGGATGAATGCGGTCATAGGCGGGCGTTTAATGCAAAGTTTAATCACTCATTACTGAGCACAGTTATAACCCAAAAAGTCTTCCATCAGCGTGATTCGAACCCAGCGCGGAAAAATTGCATGCTACAAAATAACACGAGCATTAACCCTTGCCCCAAGACAGCATGATGTGCTTCTGAGTATTAGCATTAATACTGGCCACAGGCCTGGCCGGTGTCCAATTTTCTCAACTTGGATCAAGACACCTTGACACTGAAGTCATTTTGGCATAACCACAGTCCTGCGTGGCCTGGTTGACCACTGAGAACACCCACCACCAGAAATTGAAGTCTGATATATCAATCTAACAAGCACTTTGTCATCTTCAGTGTATTTTTTCAAAGATGGTGTCCCTTTGATTCATCCATGAAGTTCATGTTTAATCCTTGTTTAATCCTGATTAACCCTTGTTTCATCCTTATTAATCCTTGTTAAATCGTGATTAATCATTGTTGAATCCCTCCTGACATTGGTGAATCCATTTCACCTGATCATTGCTGAAACCTTTGTGGAGTGTACATTTGAATGATTTCAAGTATAATACCCTAAATGTAGCACCACTTCAAGATTGCCTTAGCACAACCTGAATGTTCACAATGTCTTGAGTACTGTTGGGTTGAGACAGTTGTGGGCATAAAGTGTGAAGTTAAGTCCGGAGTGTATTTGGCCCCATACATCCTCCTCCAGAGCAACAGCACCCATGGGTTCTTTGGTGTAGTGGCTTATGGTGTGTTGCTATTGATCTCCGGGAAAGCTCATGGTCTTGGGTTCGAGCCTGGGTGTTGAAGGTCTTTTTGTCTAGGGGCCTGTTTAAACAGTGTTTGAATCTGGTTCAACTTCCGCACAAGCACCGCCACACAACGGCCGCGGATTAAACAGAGCCCCTAAGGTTACTGAAGTGCCGTCCGCCTGTCAAACCCTGAGCCCAATTAATCCGGATTCAATGATCTCTGCTTTCATCCCGGATTAACGTTCCGACGGCCGCGGATTAAACCAAGCTCCTATGGATTCTTCTTCACGTCGGGATACGCTCAATTGGGACGTGCGCCGAAGCCGTGTGCTAATGAGATTGTTCAATCGTATCGGCCATGCCTGCAGCGGGGGAAAAAAAAAGCGTACCAGTACCTAGACGGTTGTGTTAGTTCTCCGGCGCATAGAAGACGGGGGAAGTAAATACGTACCCGGATAGACTTTTATTTCATACTCCACGAAATTGGGTGTGCCTTTGCGCGCCGCGTAGAGTCTTTCGATCTCGGCTAGCCGTGCGGGTTTGATAGCCAGGTCATCTACAGGCGGCTTTCGAAGAAGAGAATGAAATGGAGGATAAAACCCGCACCTTCGGGAGAGGACCATGCCGTCGGGGTCTGGGTGGAACAGTTAAAGGATAGAATATCGACACTGCATTCAGGACGGTGCACACCTTGATAGCCTTAATCTGGCCGTCGGTGGGAGGAAGGGGATGCACGAGTATTATGCTGTTGAAGAGTTCCGGCTTGGACGCGCCTATCTGCGTCGCGATGCCGCCACCGAAGCAGTACCCAATCGCGCCGAGCAGTTCGTATTTCTTCGCAATTTGGAGCTTCTTGACCAACTGGCCGCAGGGTTATTGTATCGATTTTTCCAGAGAATAGAACTTACTGAGATAGTCCGAGCTTCGACCACGGAGGGACGGTGTCTGACCATTGCAGGAACGCTTGGTAAAACCCCCCACACAAATTTCACCAGATCGAAGAACGACAGCTTGATGCCAGCTCGGGCATCTTCATGTCATCCAAACCAACAGGTGGGTGGCCTGGAGCATGTTAAATAATCACATTGAGACCGGAAAGGATAACATTGAGATCGGCTACGCATCCTGAAACAAATCGGGGACCCATACATCGCATTCAAGGTGCTTCGCGAAGTTGTCTGCGAGGATTTTCGGGTTCTTGAGGGGCAAGCCGAATATATCGGTTAATAAGATGATTGCCCTCTTAGAAGTTCCACCCGTTGCGAAGTAGGCGCCGTCGAATTGGCTGGATATGATGCCCGTAGGCTCTCCCTCGAGCACAGCGCCTGAGAGACTATGTCAATGGTTGGTTGCTGCTGAGCTTATTCACGTTTACCTTTGAAACAGTCGGGGCAGCTCATTGTAGGTGGCGGAGATCGTGTGAGAGGCAGGACTCGATTTATGTATCGTGTACATGCGAGGGCCCGAGTCCAACCCGAAACAGCCCGAGCAGGTTCGGAAAACACCCGGGAAGCGGATCAACCGCCCACGTAATCTTCATGACCGCTTTTCTGCTAGTATCAAACCGTCCCGTAAAATTACGCGCGGACGGGCCGTAAAACGGTTACGCATCCGCACCGTCTCTCAGATTTCAGCCAAACCCTGTTTTCTGACGGGTTGAAACGGGTTTCCGTATCTGTGGATTTTTCTTACCCTCACGGGAGTATTTGTTGCGCCCGTAGGCGTATTACGCACGGTTCGATGCCCTACCATGGACATTCATGAGTTCTTATGCTATTCATATGCTCATGCAACTCCTACCGACGAGGTTCTTCTTCCGAGGGTCCCCTGGGGTCGACGAGATTGTAAACGAGATCATTATTCATAGAGACCTGTCGGTGGACGGCAAATCAGTCAACGATGCGTCGTGGCCAATTGGTATTGAAGCACTGGATAAGCAACCGTGGTTCACCGATTTTTTTGTGGAGATTTTTCGTACATAACGCAACCGATTCAAACTTAGGGTCCGGATCAAGCCATGGGATCAGTTATTCGGCGATTGCCGGCAGCCTGTTTCTGATTCAATCCTTTTGCTCGACCTCCACCGTTAGCTTCCTTGAACCTGTTGAATCCTGAGGGATGAGGATCCCTTTCGATTGCGTACTGGATTCTTCCTACTAGGCCGTGCTCTAAAATCCCAGTAAAATCCAGCTGGAGAGTCGATGTCTGAGACACCTCCTTCTGCCCCTCGCAAGTCTCAGTCATCCGTACAACTCAGGCCCGGCGATTCTGCTCTCGGATTTGCTGGATTTCAGACAGAACATCTTAGCTTCTGAGTCTCCCGACTTGCCCATGAGACAAGCCCCCTCCTCAAATGATATAAAAGTGCTACGTTCTGACGGTAGTATCCTCATATCTCTCATCTAATAACTTTAACAACTGAAAAATGCTTACCACTACTTCTCTCGCCTCCTGATCACTGCCTCTGCCGTCCTTGGCGATCCGATTATTGCTAGACATAGGTGAGTTTTCTTCTTCATTACTTCTCGCCTACAATTCTAACTTCTTTTCAGAGGATGCGCAACTCATATTGAGCCCGAGGACATCGTCGTCGCGGAGCGCCACTTTGACGCTAACAAGAGAAGATTTCCAACGTAACGACGGTGTAATAGATGTGTGCTTCGCGCGCTGCCGATGCGTGTGAGAAATATGCTGTCTAGCAGCAAGCGAATAAAATGGTTCAGAATCCCTATAAAAACAGCTAACGCTCACCGCGGATAGTACTCAAACAGCTGAATAGTAAGTACGAAACTTTACTAGACACGAACAACGGAATATCACGTAGTTCTTAGGACTGCTTTGCTAAGAAATATGCCTGCCGTGCAAGGCAAAGACTGTAGCTCAGTGGTAATATCCTCAGTGGGAAAGCTAGCGCTTCAAGGCGATGATATATTGCGGTAGTAAGACTTAAGATGTTCTTTACATGAGGAAGAGCTCCCTTTATATACGTAGAACTACTCTAAATATAGCTACTGACTCGAATGCATTCGGGGAGCAGTGATTCCATGCCCGAGGCAATGACTCAGTGACCGAGCAGTGACCGAGCAGTGCCCGAGGAAAATGCCCGAGCCTGTGGAACTGTCTCGGGCATCTCGGCGATGTTTGATAAATTTAGCTGTTCTTGCGCAACCGAGAGTTCATGGAGGGTAAATGACTCGAAATAAGCCAATGTCCATCACAGACGGTCAAGGTACTTATTCCTTGCTCTCTCAACCATAAGTCGTCACTCCTCCCAGCTGTAACTTCCAACTGACATTTTACAAATACAGCGACTCCCAAATTGCGAACCAGATCAATGTGCTCAACGAGATTGACCGGCTCGCCGGCCCGGAGACAGGCCTAAGCGCATCATCTGGCTATGCGTGGAGCCGGCTAGCCGAGGCCTAGACTGTCTTAGTAACCAGAGATCGCCACCTAACAGAAGCTCCACATGGCTTCGGCTACCGGCCCGCTGAATGCAGTGATATATTCAGGCAGCAAATGTAACGGGACATAACATCAGGAAAAATCCACTTTGCTTGGTTGCACTCCATAGCGTCAGTAGTCGTGGTAGTCTGGTAGACAAGTCCCCTCCTAGGTAGCTCTCGGTAGCACCAAGCCAACTCTCGGTAGCAGCTTGGTAGCAACCAGGTAGCACGCAATTTGGCGTAGTGAAAAATTATTCTTCGCCGTTGATCCCCTTCTTTGAGGGGGGCTTCGGTCGATCAGTTAGTGAAGGAATTTTAGTATTCGAATTTGAAGTGTAATGAATGTACTTGTGGGAGATTAATACTGCAATTTAGGGGATTCGAACGCTGGACTTCACGCGTACAGAAGAAATTAGACGAAAGACAAAATACCACTACACTAAAGGACGGTGCAAAATCACATTTAGGTATTAATAGGATGACCACCCTTCCACCTAGGGTTGCACTAGTACTCTTACACAAGTCCAATTCCAATCTCTCGATGCTGAGCCCACCCGCTCAAAAATGGTTATTCAATGTCTGGCCAGACACTGCAAGCATTTTCAACCAATGTTCTTACCAAAAAAAAAGCAAGGAAATTTTGAACAGGGTTTGAACAGGGGCTTTCTCTCGTAATTCTTACCCCTCAGCTACTTAGCTGACGAGGTATGCAACCAGTGCTACTGATCTCACAGCATAAAATACTGGAGCTACCAGGAGCTACCAGTCCAAGTGCAAACTGCTACCAGTGCTACTGAGCTTACAACAAAAGCTACTGGGGCTACCGAGACCTACTAGTGCAAGTGCAAGCTGCTACCAGCGCTACTGGGGCTTCTGAGCCGACAGCACAGCTACCTAGCCAAATGATGTTGCCTGATGAAGATGGACGTGGACGCGACGATGACTGGTCGATGACTGTTGATGACTCTGACAATGACTGGGAATAGCATAAGCCTTTGACTCAAAGCAGAAATTCGCGTGCCATGTTTGCTCCTCCGCCCAATCGAGTAATCAGCGAGCATGCTGTCCATCCCATTATCCACCCAGTATGGCCATGCCACTGTCTTCAATGTGGCCCAGGTCGCCGCATACACTGCGGTGGCCGATGCATTCTTGAAACCCAAAATGCGGGTCCAAACATGTCTACCGTTTCCCTCCGTTTTTGATGCGGAGCTGAAAAGAACAGATTTTTTCTCCTGATTTTCTCGTTCTCAATATCGACTGAAAATCATTTCTTTTTCATTGCAACACATGAGGTGAAAATTGACCATGTTTACGGCTCATTTTGCGACCCACAAAGACAACATTTTTGACATTGAAACAGAGCTTGAACAAAGGAATCCTTTGTTCAATCGCTGTTTGCCGAGCTCAAAATAATTTCTGTCGTGGACGGAAAAAACCGTCCAAAAGGAGACTGTTTTTTGAACGGCTTTTCCCACAGAAAGAGTGAAAATATTCGGTCCGCATTGGTCGGACAAACGAGTCCAGCAAAAATCTGGCCTTTTCAGTTCCACGCTAAAAACGGAGCGAAAAACCAGACATGTTTGGACCTGCACTTTGGGAACCAAAAATGGATAGACCACCGCAGTGATACTCTTTGTCAACACCCTCCATGTCTGCATTTGCATTCCGACTCCCCGCCTCCTCAGACGCGCCGAAACAAGCGGCTCTCCATGTTCCACTCCAACCGAGCGCGTCGAGCACGTCTTCTACTCGTAGCGATGCGTCAAACGACACCTTTTACATGTTTCAGCCCCCGGAAGTGCCACCTGAGGCTCCGAAATTTAATACTGCACCGCTCTTCACCATCCCTGGATATGATACCGTCCCGCCTTCCATGCCACCCACGGGAATCGATGAGATCGGAAGCTTCGAATATGATGGTGCCCATAATTTTGTGCTTCGGTGGCCATCTCTGAGAGACATGCATTCGTGGAAGACCCAGGAGTGCGCAGACAAATGCATTGAGTTTGTCAAGAAGGCTTCGCCACTCCCCGGAACCGATGCACCAGGGACAGCGACACACATTTATGTATGCGCTCTTCAGGGCAGCGGCAGCGAAAGGAGATACCAGCCGAAGAACTCGTGGACGAGGAAAGTAACCTCGAAGCGTATTGGATGTCCCTGTCGGTCGACAGTCAAGACCTATCCCGGGACCTCGGAGGTCCTTGGTTCTATAAACCGGACCACTCGCACTCAATCGGCGATGAAAACGTCAAGTTCACGCGTCTCGACCCCGAGATACGTAAGGAGATCGAAAGTCTTCTTCGGCTCGGCATAGAGCCAAAAAAAGTGGACGCACATTTATTCACCGTGACTTGGGGGTGGTGGCCGTGGCATGGCCTGGCAAACTCGTACTTATGTATTTTTCTTTTTTTGGTGTTTACACCTGAGTGTTGCGTAACATGGCTGCGTTATAGCCAACACTATATTTATAGACAATGCTTAGGAATCCAGAGGCCCAGACGAATAGCCAACATTCGGCATCAAGTGCCGCTGATCCATGCCCTATCACGGAGATTGCCGTAGTTTATGTGTTCGCAGAGTGAGGAAAATTTTGCCCATAAAGGGGCACCAATGTTTCTCTCAGTCAATGGTACACATGCCACCACTAATTAACAGCTCACGAAATGACGGGATGAATTTGTAGATATAGGTAACAGGGTATATTTATGCGTAGGTAGGAGAACAGTAGCGGTGCACAGCACTAATGATCATAATAATTGGAATTGTAAAGTGGAACAGAAATTCTGGCTCACTGTGCTCAAGCCATTTGTCGACACAGTGATTGACTGAGTGAGCAGAAATTCTTGGTGCATGTAACAAACCTTTGTGTTAAATTCCGGCCAGCACCATCCGCGCATCCAGAGACCGTGTTCATCTCATACTGAATTTCGACTTCCTCTGAAAATCCTTCAAGCAGAATAGCAGTGTCTTGCGAGTGCAGGTTGCCCTCGGAAGGACAGCACATCAAGACTAGTTGGGGTGTGGAGCATCCGCTGGCTAACAGGTAGCTCTTGAAGGTTTGAAGGTTTCTAGAGGCTGGTAAGTATGTTGATGCAAAGCGAAAATGCTTATGACATCACAGAGGGCAGTAATTTCAGAAGAATATTGAAGTCACTGAGAACCCAGGAGTTTGTGAATCACCATGTATGTTGGGAGTCTGGTTTGTTCGTAAATTATCCGCGGTTCGTCACATTTATACATTGGACTAGTTTGTGATGTGTGTGAACCAGCAGATTGAGAATAATAATACTGACATATGTATTTTAAGTAGATGGTTGAATAATTCCAGGCTCACAGAAGTGGTGGTCGCAGCGAGGTACCAAATTTAATTCCCAGCAGCGCACGTGAACATCTGATGGGAGAATAAAAGACATCGATTGCACGGAAACGGGGTAGTCCATGTGTCCTAAATAATAATTACGACAACATACATATGTTAGGTAAATGCTTGAATGATTTCAGGCTCAAAGGAGTGGTGATGGCAGCAAGGCACCCAATTCAAGTCCCAGCAGCGCACATGAGGATCTGGTGGGGGATCAAACACATTGAATGCACAGAACCGGGGAAATCAGTGTTCCAAGAATAATAATACTGACAACATATAGATGCTCAGTAGATGCCTGAATCTTTCCAAGTCCATAGGTGTGGTAGTGGCAGCAAGGTGCTGACTTTGTTTCCCAGCTGTACACGTGAGCATCTGATGGTGGATCCAAAGTCGTTGAACACACGTAAACGGGGTAATTTGTGTGTCCTAAATGATAATTCTGACAACATACAGATATTAAGTAGATGTTTGAATCCAAAGGAGCAGTGGTGGCAGCAAGGTGCCAATTTAATTCCCTGCAGCACACCTGCGGATGATTTGAATACATTTTTTTTCACCCAGTGACTGTGACTGCTGCCGGCCCGACCCTATGTTTCGTGATCCTGCTCAGGTCTCATACCATCTGCCCTTATCTGCTCACAGCGTTCCGCGACTTCATCCATGATAATCCTCGATCTTTGTCTCATGATAGGTATCCATCACCGGAGGAGTCCAAGAGTTTTCGAAGGCACGGAACCGTGGCAATGTGTGTGGCCTAAATTATATTCCCAGCAGAGCACGTGAGTAGTATCTGATGGGCGAAACATAGACGTCCAAGGCACGGAACCATGCTGATCTGTGTGGCTTAAATAATAATTCCCACAACATACGGTCACTAGGTAGATGCCTGATTATTTTCAGGTTCAGAGGATTGGTGGTGGCGGCAAGGCGCTGCATTGTATTGCCAGCAGTGCACGTGAGTGCAAAACAAAGATGTCGAAGGCATGGAACAGTGTGGCATAAAGAATAATTCCTACAACACATAGATATTAGGTAGATGCCTGATTATTTCCAGGTTCAGAGGATTGGTGGTGGCAGCAAGGTGCTGCATTAGATTCTGTCTGATGGGCGAAAAGAGGAGATTGAAGCCATCATGTCAACATGTATGCCCCAAAGAATAAGTATCGCAACAGTCGCCTGTCAAAACAATCTTAGTATCCATGGTAACCCAAACTAATGCTAGTGATTGCTGGACAGACCCGCCCATCAAGCTCCTCGCACAGGTACAACAAGAAATAAGTGACACCTGCGAGAATTGAACACAGACGAAGATTGCTCGCTAATTATGAAAGACAAAGCACAGCCACTAATTACTCACAGAGTATGAACAGGATTTAAGGGACAGCCACTAAATATGCTTCAACACAGCCACAAAATATACTAGCACAGCCCCTAGATTCGCTACAAACTTAAAACATGATACGATTCACCAAGACCTTGAAAACCTCATTTCGAGCTGATTAATAACTTGGGGGTGATGGCCGTGGCACGGCCCGGCAAACTCGTACTTATGTACTTTTTTCATTTTATCGAGAACACCGACAATTTTGCTTCATTTTGTACCAACAAATTTTAGTAGATCAGGAAGCGGAAAAAAGACCAGCAACCAGGGTAGAGAATACACGAAACCAGTCAATCGCTGATTACACAGTAAAGGTGCTTGGCTAACTTTTAAGTCACGTAGTGAGTCTGGTTATCAATTTGTAACTGTTGGTTATTTTTCTAAGGCTGCTTAGCCGCTTCAGTGTGGGAAGGATTTTAATTGGCAACCGTCTACGTACGGCATGCCACAGCGCCGCCTCTCATCAGCTGAGATCAATGTATCATTTTTTATTTCTTTTTGGATGGGCGTGATATATAGCCACCAAAATTTCAAAGATCCATATCAATTTACAAATGTACACCATGTGAAATTGAGACGCTATATCATCTCAGTAGTTTTCGGCCGCTCCGTGTTGTCATAG
Source organism: Mycena rosella (assembly GCA_029378255.1). Taxonomy (NCBI): domain Eukaryota; kingdom Fungi; phylum Basidiomycota; class Agaricomycetes; order Agaricales; family Mycenaceae; genus Mycena; species Mycena rosella. The sequence goes on from JARKIE010000540.1 coordinate 17,813, forward strand.
CCTCCACTGGAGCAGTTCTCTTTCTCTCCGTCATCCAACCTCCTCTTTTCTTACCCCTATTTTAGCAATATCAGCTGCTCGTGGTCTCTTGGAGACAGATCCGCCTGATTTAACTGCCGGCCTGGCACCTGGGGGGAGGCCGCCAATCTTGGCTACCGTTTGGGTGGACCAAACACAATCCACGAATATACGAAAGCTGTACAAATCCAGCATCATTTTGTTAATGATTTCTCTGACGTCGGCCACAACAAAATCTTGTTTCTAATAAGTCTATGAGAAAATTACCCTAGATCGAATTGATAGACTTACAGCCGACTTCCAAAATGTGTCAGGCTGGGTGGTGAATAACACATTTATTCACCCGGAGCAATTGTGTGGCATTGATAACAATATTTCCTAGTTGACAGTGCACACAGTCTTCCGGATGCTCGACGATACGCCCGCCCCGCTGCACGCGAGGATGATGTCCGCGTTGATCCGGTCGGAAGACCCCAAGTCATGCGACCTGATTGGTCGTGTGTGCTCCCGCATTGATCGCCCAACATATCAAATGGCCTGTCAGTCTGCTAAACTGGTTACCATGCGCATTGGGCGTAAAAAACAACTTGGCCGGTCTCAATCCATCGCCTTTGGTCTAACAAAATTATTATTGATAAAGTATCCGCCCAATGTCCTGCTATATCTAAGGACAGACTGCACTGAAATTGATGTATGCGTGTATAATAGATCGCCATTTCAAACTCTAGTTGAAACGGGCGCCACGAAACCACCCCGGTGACCGGTCAACACAAAAAAGCATGGGGCGCAAAACAAAGAAATCCCTTTTTGCATTCCTACCACAACCTTAACCTGCTCTTTCCTCATACCAATGCGGACTTTTCCACTGCTGGCGATTGTTATCGTGTCCCTGTGGGCCATCTGGCTCATAGATATAACAGGGGGATGGCAATGTATAAATGCATTGTCTGTCGATTCCTTGGGGTGCTCCCCGGCGAGACGATGGTTTGTGAAACCTTGCATGACTTCAGCCCCTGATTGCTCACCACCTACACCACTCTGTTACAATAACACGTGAACTGACCCAGTGCGATACCCTGCTTTCCGCTGGCTTCTGCCGTATATGCTAGTATTAAATGCACAAACCCATCCGTCCCTGGTATATGGCTACTTTGACTTATCTCGACCGTTTTACCGCTGTGACCGGGCACGGCTTCTCTTGATGCGCTCAATGATGAGAAAACATGACTGGTTGATCAGTCTACGACTGCTCAGGGATCGACTAAATCATACCAAATTGTGCATTCCCCCAGCTCGGCGATCTGTATTTAACTGAGGTATAATGTACTCAGTGCCCCTTGTTCTGCACGGCTGCAGGTGAGATCTTATTTCATACCTGAGTGCGACATAGTCCTCCTCATCGAGAGCATGGATTCTGAGCTGACCGCAACGGGCAAAGTATACACGAAAGCTCCGAATGCAGGACGTAGACGGCCACTGGGACCCTAATTACGTGCAACAAGAGGAGCCTCCGCTTCGCTCCGGCAGTCTTAATGAAACAATGCAGGGACATTAACTGAATTACATGATGACATCGAGCACAACAGCATTGCCGAGTTATATCAACAAAAATGGGGAGCTGAGTGAAATCTGCGCGACGATGACTGCCGCATAAGTTCCGGGTCTGCAGCGAACAAAATCACACAATATAATGGAGTGCAATGAAGGTCACCATGATGGCCTTCAAATAACTCACTTAAGCCGGGAGCTTGAAACTGAATCGAGGTCCGTGGCACGGCGTGTCGCCTCGGAATGAACCCGACCGATCGTGGGATCTCTGCAAAATCGAGCTAACGTGGTCGATTGACGCGTCCGGGACCTGGGCCAGGAGTAGACACAACTGAGTCGAAGGCATCGAACATCGGGGTGAGCAGCGGAACAAAAACCGAGGAAAAAGATCTTGACCACAGTTCAAGGACTGCCAAGCACCAAAAAGACCAGGAGGTTTTGAGCAACGAATTTGAGGACAAAGGATTGGAACCAGGACGACTGAAAGAAAAACATACAGACATTGACGCGTTCATATATGTTGAGGTTAGATTTCTTAAAGAGGGTTCAAAGAGTGGGGAAAACAAAGCAGGCAGCTGGGGTCGCGAGCGAATTGGAGACTGATTTTTATAGCTGCCAGAATGACTACGCCACAATGGGATAAATTTATACCTTTGGGGTGCGGTGAGAAACACAACTACTTTTCAGGGATCGTGAAGCTGCGTCAGAGAGGCGTTGAGGCTGTGCACCCCGTCCATTATCAATCAGACCTGTCCCAAACTTCGGGCACAGTGAAAACGGATTATGTCCTCCGCAGTTTGAACTGCGCGGAGTGCTGCAACATGGTCGGGTGGTTCTGCGCCGCAGATTACGCCGTCCCAAAGCCTAACTTGCTAATGGAGGCATAGAAAGATAGTGAGCGGCAGCGAGTACAGGGAAGCGACCGAGAATTCCGCAGGATGGCGGCTTTATAAATTCTGTGAACGCTGGTATTTGCTGTGCTGCGGTGAGCAACTGCTTCCCCTGCCAGAAAGCTAGGGACTTCACGAGACAGTCTCACGGCCCTGGGCCATCCAGTTCGGGGGCAGTTCGCAGCTTAATGCAAAGCTAGATTTTCCCGGGAGCCTGTGTGCGACGTTGCGAAATGGGCTCGCGCTCCTGCGCCGCAGATTCCGGGGTGTGTGGTTATCGCAGAGGGCTGAATTTGAATGTTCCGCGGTCAATGCCAGTGCGGTGTTTTTGAATGGGAAAACAGGGATGCTATGGAAATATCTGTAAGAGAAAAAGTCAACAACACAATGCGAAGAACGTAGAGGACGAGCAGAGCGATACTAAAGGGCCAAGAACAAATGGGGAGCATGCACAGCCGAACGAGCATCTGCTTAAAGAAAGGTTGATCACTGTGCTCAGAATAATGATTCTGACACAATAGAAATACCCAGTGGGTGCCTAAATATTGTCAGGTCCAGAGAAGCCTTGGTGGCAGCAAGGCGCTGATTTTTCGCCCCAGTAGCGCACGTGAGCATGTGATGCTGGAACCAAAGCCCTTAAATGCATGGAACCACTGCAATCGGTGTGTCTAGAATAATAATTCTGACACAATGGTGACATTCACTAGATGCCTAAATATTTTCAGGTCCAGAGGAGCCTTGGCAGCAGCAAGGCGCTGATTTTTCGGCCCAGTAGTGCCCGTGATCATGTGAAGGCGGAACCAAAGTCGTTGAATGCCTGGAACCACTGCAATCGGTGTGTCTAGAATAATAATTCTGACACAAGAGTGACATCCACTAGATTCCTAAATATTTTCAGGTCCAGAGGAGCCTTGGTGGCAGCAAGGCGCTGATTTTTCGGCCCAGCAGTGCACGTGATCATGTGAAGGTGGAACCAAAGTCCTAGAATGCATGGAACCACTGCAAGTGGTGTGTCTCAAATGATAATTTTGACACAATAGAGCTACCCAGTGTATGCCTGAATATTTTCCGGTCCAGGAGCCTCGATGGCAGCAAGGCACCAACTTTTTCCCCAATAGCACACATGAGCATGTGATGGTTGAACCAAAGTCTTCGAACGCATGGAATCTTGGCAATCTGTGTGTCTCACATAATAATTTGGACATGATACCTATGTCCAGTAGATGCCAGAATATTTTTGGGTCCAGAGGAGAGGTAGTGGCAGCAAGGCATTTAAGTTTAGCCACATAGGCGAGGTGCGTGCAAAAATAAGTGACACCTGCGAGAATCGAACACAGTCGAAGATCGCTCACTGATTATGGAATACAAATACAGCCACTAAATGCTCACAAAATATGAATGGGATTTAAGGGACAGCCCCTAAATGTGCTTCAACACAGCCACAAAATATACTGGCACAGCCCCTAAATTCGTTACAAACTTAAAACAGGACACGATTCACCGAGACCTTGGAAACCTCATTTCAGATTGATTAATAAAACGATTACATAAGTACTCGTAACATGATTACATAAGTACTCGTAACGAGATACAGAACACGAACAAATTCTCCTTCTCTGATAGCTGGAACGCATCACCCAAAATATGTATCACGAAATCAATCTCGAAAGTACGTGCTCGCAGAAAGCTAATCGACGCCACTTCGCCATCCGCGCGGATGTCCGCCGCATCCAGAAGATGATCGAGGAAGAGGCCATTCGACTGGCCGGGCAGGACGGTCCCTCAGTCGTGGAGTGGGTGAAGAAACTCCGCGCAGAAGGTCACTTTGTCGAACTGAAGCGCAGTGACGAACCACCACCGAAGGGATCTTCACTTGAGCATGACAGCTTTGTACTCATAATCCGAACTAAATATCAGCGCGAATGCTGGCAGAAACACGGCTCCAAATTCACGGGCATCGACGGTACCCACAATACGACTCATTACGAAAACATGACTCTTTTTGCCCTCCTGGTTCGCGATAAATGGGGACACGGTACGTTATTCTCGGTGTTTTGATGTCTTCAAGCATTGATGCCGGCTTCATAGGAATGCCCGCCGCATGGATGATTGCCTCGAACGGCAAAGAAGTTACGATCAACCACTTCCTCGCAACAGTTCTTCGCGAAAATCCGGGCATCTTCCCGAATATATTCATGTCCGACTTCGATTGGGCTCAACTAAATTCGATCTGCCGCCGCTTCCCCATGTCACGTCTTTTCCTATGCTGGTGGCACGTCCTCCATGCGTGGCAGCAGCATTTCGTTACTCAGCATCACCCTGTGTAATGGAAACGGCTGAAAAGTTGGATTCGTATCACGGATCAGGCCGAATTCGACGCCCGTTGGGAAGAAATACAAACTCTAGCGCCTCCCAGCATTGTGGAATACCCTTTTCTCCATCTGGACTCATCTCCTTCTTCTCTTCAAGTTCGCTCTCATCGACCTTTACTTCATCGCCAAGAACACTGCCAGCCTCAGTTCTGAACATGATTTTTCAAGACAGGGAGAGAATATATAGGAAAGCCAGAATTTTTGAGGCTCCTACACCTTACACCACACAGGTTACCATCTCAGTCCACCGCTCTCGCCGAATGGGCTTGTTCTTGCCCAGCGCGTGTATCTCGCAGTGTGATTTGGCACAGGCTGAGATGTAGAGGCTCATAACACCGGTTGCGTTTCAGTGGCCTTATATTTAGTTTATAGATTTATAGGGATGATCCCCGGGCGGCCCAGGAAAGCCTGAACTTGAACTTGAACCTTGCACTCATTCGCCTTCCGCGGCGTTCCACAAGTTAAAGCTATGGGATTGTGTTCAAGTCTAAGGGCTTCAAATTCAATTCTCAAAAGTGGAATTGAGCGGCTAATGGTCTCGATGAGTCTAGACGATTTCTCTCCGCCACAAGTACAACACACAGTTGATCCTGTTCTTTTCCCAGCCCTAAATCAGACCCAATCTCGAGAAACCAAAGGGCACTGACCAGACAAAGTCCTCCTGATTTAATTTGCCTGGAGCCTGGGCGGTACGGCGGAATCTTGTGACCATCCCAGCCCAACCCGGGCGTGAATGAGAAGGTTCGAAATACCGATGATGGCGGGGAGGGTTTCCGAGGCGATGAACTCTGCGTCCGATGTGACAAACTGGGTGATGCCAGCGAACAAGAGCCAAATCCTAGTGAGGGTTGGCATTAGCTGGCGCTAACCCACTGCATTGTACACATACATCTGAAGGCCTGCACTCTCGACAAGGATCGTAAGGAGAAACTTTCCAGCGGTTGATCAGGATGCCATGGACCTCGGAACAACAAAATTACCGTCAGCCCAGTCTCAGAAGATGTTCTGATTTTGTTGGCTCTTAATATCCGGAAAGCTATGAAAGCTACCAAAAGGGCGGGTTAGGAGCGATGAGAACCAGAGTGAGATGTATCAGATCATACCAGTGCTATAAAGGGTGGTCCTATTTGGAAAATTAGTCAGGGTTCTCCCTGGCCTCCGGGGACGCACAGGAATGTAAGGATGAAGCCAGTTATAGTCCGCGGTCTTGATTTATCGTGGAACGGAGCATTCGGCTCCCAATTGGTGAACTCGTATGTGGCTCCGATTGCGCTGACTGCACAGTGAACACCCTTTGAGCTCCGAGTCGTCTGAGGACTCAACATGGACGCTACACACCAAGCACTCCAGTTAAGCTGCACATTGGGAATATCACGACATAGTGATTTCTTCCCCAGATTATCCATAAGCGATAAATCTGCGAAGTTTGATCAACTGAGGCTGCAGAGCAAGTATTGAAGGACCCACGACGAGAGCGTCGCCAATCAAGATCGAGGTGGAGAATAAAGTGACTTCAATGATCTCGCTGGGTTGGGAAAGATCCGCGTAGAAAGCATCTTCGGCAACGGTGTTGCCAAGATGAATAAATGCGAAGAATGCTTGGTATATAACGATGGTCCAGTGCTTCTGTCCTGTCAGAGGAAAGAAGGAAGCCCAAAGTATAGGCGTGAAGGGCTAGCAGGCTACCAAAAGCGGAAAAGGTCTGGCATCGGTCAGGGATAGCGACAGAGGCCATGGATAAAACTGGGATATAATAGCCTGATGACCCGGCCTCAACCCAGAACTCAGAATTTTGGATAGCAGTAGCAATGGCAAGACGGTAGACGGCCCGCTCAGGGCCTGGTCCAGTGGAAATGGCGCCGGAAGATCCATCGGCATGGAGGCGTAAGCCGCTGATCTCAAAATCAGTGATGAGCAGTGATCAGAGGAGGAGATACGCACATCCGAAGCATCCGAATATCCCGGAAGAATGATGCCTTGGACTGCATCCCTTCGAAGGCTAGAATATCAGGCGGCAAGATGAACGGCTCCTCGATGTTTTCGCGGTGCTCGAAATGCAGAAGGAGGGACCAGAGCCCACGTGCAGCCGCGTCGATGGTCGCAGCATGCATCTGGAAACGTGCGAGAGACGGATGCCTAATGACCTCCGAACTCAGGCCGATTTGCCACATGTAAACATCTTGCGGATGAGCAAGGGTGTACCCTCGCCAAAGCGGGCTGACATCTGCTCGGCAGAGGACTGGGAACTGGGGTGGTGGTGGCGGCGGAGGTGGGAGAGGTAGCGGGGTGAGCTGGACGTTGGGGAGAGCCGAAGGTGTGTGCCCAGTCGGTGTCGGGAGAGCGGCGAAAAACATCTACAACAATAAGTAAACTGAAACGAGTGAACGGATATGTACCTACCGAGGGGACAGTGGAGCTCGACTGGGAGTTCAACAGTGATCCAAACTGACGCTGGCGAACACGACGATCAGTGGGGGTCTGGTAAGAGTGGGATGTGGGTCAGATCCACAGGCGACGGTAGACTACAAGCGCTGACGGACCTCAGGAGATGATCTCTGACGGACGAGAGATACCTCGAGATTCGGAGGTGGTGTTATCGCCCTCATCTGCAATGCGCCAATGAGTCTGCCTGGTAAGAAGCTGAGTATGCAGGGACTGTACCTCTCGATCCTCTCCCGGGCATACATCCTCGTAGCACTCGGCATCCGGGGGATAGCCGGGGCCAGCATATGGGAGACCATGAAGGACGCGAACACCAAAGCAGGGATGGGATAAAAACAACCCTGAGCTAGGGAGGTCTTGATGCGCGAATCTGGCAGTATCTATGGGGCCAGAGACATTCCCATAGCGAGCACCTAAGCAAGATGAAATGGGTTAAACAACAGCAAAAGCGTGGCGAGGTGGCAACATACAGATGAAGATCAACGGCTTTGGAGTACCGTCAGTCGGCTGAGGGTTGGGGACCTTTTTATTCAGACGCCGGAATTCGTCAATGCCGAAGTTGTTGGCGTTGATTGTTGGATGGGGTGTGAATTTGTGGATAGCGTTACGCCGGTTGGGATGGAGAAGAGTCCAGGGCTGCTTGTGCAGCTGTACGGAGGCCGTGTCAGACAGTGGCTGAGGTGATGGTGGCAACTCAAGGTATTGGGCACCCAAGGCAGTGAGGATCTGCTGCGTGAAGTCCGCTGGGGAGGCAACGCCGTGGCGAGGGACACGTAAGGTCAGAAGGAGGAAGTGGTCCTGGAGGCGATTGACGTAGTCGAGCAGATTGTTGTTGTGCACAGCGAAAGGAATGGTCGGATGGCCTAGGATCTCATGAACACCAGATTCCTGGAAGGGATAAGCCCCCGTGAAAACACCGGATCGCCGGGCATCGCCGGGCATCGCGAGGGTCAGCGAAACCACGCTTACACCCAACGCTATCCAGCGCGATGCCAGACGTGGCCAGACCATGATATAATGAGACTTTTTTGATCGCATCGTCCAGGATGGATCGCGGGGTATCGCATAGGATAGTGGTGCATCGGAAAGCCATATATTGATGCAATCCTGGTACACGCGCTCGCCGATCCCCCTTCGCCCCGGCCCCGCGCCCTCTGCCTGCTCCTCGCGTCCGACCACCACCCACACCACCCATTGTCCACCGTCCGCTGGCCGCACGCCGAACCAACTCGCTTATATCCTAGCACCTTGCGCAATGTAGTCGGCACGTATTGTTGCTTCGGCTGGCCGCTCGAACCGCCGATTGCGTATGCGGCGCGGAAATAATACCGCCGGTCGAAATTGTCTTGGGCTCGAAAGAATACTGCGGACACATATATTTGGGGGAATACATGTGGAAGCGGGCACATACCGTACAACAGGAGGCGACAGAGAGAAGGCGAGAGGACCGGGGGGATTTGTGACGAGGCACGAGGGGGATCCAGACGAGGCATCTGCTCCAGATAAATGTTACTCTAGGAATTGAAGTAAATTGTCTGAATGACTTACATTGAGCACTTGTGTGTCGCTCGCATCTACTTATGTGAATAGTCAGTGCTGTATGTATGTGTTCGACAACAAATGAAGAGCTTACCGGAGGAACGGGGACGTATCTCCGGAACGCGAAGCAGTGGTGATATAGTATGCCAGTGGGAGCAAAGTGAACGACACGACGTCGAGGTGCTTGGCGGTCGAGTCTGCGTGGGGGCGGTGAGTCGGCATATTTGCTGGGAAAGATGCGTGAGCTGGCAGATGTTTTCTTGGACGCAGTGTTGACTCGAGTAGCTCTGAAAACATCTTGAAAGCGAGTTTTATGTCTTGAGGTCTCCCATCGCGGTCCTATACCACTGCGTCACGCGCACCTGGTCTTCGCCAGCGGTCTTGAATCGATTTGATACATGCGGCTCCTCCGCGAAACTGAAGGTGTCTTGCATCTTGTTGACGGGGCCCTCAGTCTTGCGCGAGGTTTCGAATCTTGAAGCGAAATGAGTGTGTATTGAGCCTTGGCGCAACGTGCAGGGCTGGTTCGGTCCAGAGTCCTGAGCAAGGTCTCGAATTTGGATTGTGTCTTGACGTGCTTGGGCGACGTCTTAGAGCGTGTCCGATGGAGGCACGATATTATCGTCGCTCGAGTCGGGCGGCGAGCGCATGGAAGGTGAGAGGACTGTTCAAAGAGACGCCAGAACCATTTTGCCAGCATGAGGACTAGACAGTGTCTGCACCAGGGCAGACGGCGTGCAGACGAGGTGGTGGTACTTAGTAGAGGTGCGCTGGCGTCCGAGTCATACACGTGTTATTCTCGAAGTCGCTCGGGTCGGTCCGACTTGACGTCATTGCTTGAGTCTTTCGGCTAATTTGCGACCAGCGTCGGACCAGGGCAGTCTGGGCGGCGCAGCGCGATGCCTGGCGAGCCTCCGGTGGCCACGCGATACCCGGCGATGCCCGGCGATCCGGCGTTTTCACTGGGGATAAGCAAGGAAGCCACAGATGTGACGGGGTCATTCTCACCACCAGGGGATAAACAGCAACGAGTACCTCAGCATCTGTCGAGAAAGGGCCGGCAGCAGACGCTCCGCGGGCTGGAGCCAACGCTGGGCGCGACGTTGAAGCAGAAGGGTAGGAGTTACGGGGACCACACCGAGGTGCAGGTACAGATGGTGAGTTACCGCTATGCTGAGGAAGGGTGTGCTCAGCACTGGCAATGCGGCGAGTACCAACGTTGCCTCGAACAACAGGAGCAGGGCCGACAAACGCGGAGATGGGGGGAGCAGAGAACGGAAGTGATGGCATTTGGGGTATCACTGCGGCTGGGGCCGGCAGGAGAGAGGTCGGCAATACGCTACAATAATGAAATCGTTAGCCAGAGGTCTCAGCAAGGACAAAAGGAGAGTACTTCAAGGTTCCTTGTGCCACGCCCAGAGGAAGGTGACTCATCCATTGCGCCAGGCAGATACAGCGCGTCAAGTAATCCCAGTTGGTAGCCTCCTAAAAAATAGCACTTTGAGATCCGAACAGAGGAACAAGAAGAGATAACACACAGAGTGAAACCCACCGCAAACGTTCGGTGGATATCCGCCCTTGCGGAAATGGAAGTTAGGGTGTGTGTTGTCGTTGCAGCCGAGGGCTTCGTGGCAAATCCACGGGTGGTTGCATCCCTTACAAATCTCGGCCGATGAGGTGGGATTCTGTAGAGCGCAATGTCAGTAACATCAGGACTGAGCGTAGTGGCATGGTCACCATTCGAGGGATGACAGCCCGGGTGCGTGGATCGATATCCGAGCCGACAAATGCCGCACAGCGAGCAGACGGGGGACAATTTTGACAAGAAAAGCGCGGGGCCAAGTTACACATTGGTGGAGGGGGAGGATGGGAGAAGAGAGATTGACTACGATGAGCATGGAAATATTTACTGGGATTCCGGCTCCGCTCTGCGGAATATTGTGAGGCCATGTATCCGTCTATCCGGGGTGCAGGCTCATCACGGTAGCGTAATGCGGGCAGCCTCCATGAGGCCAAGAGATATTTTTAGAGTCTGGAAGGCGCGGGAAATACGTGTGATAAGGCTGCTCATGGTGAGACCATGCGTAATTGGGCGCAATCAGTGTTGGGATCATGAGGCCAAGAGATATTTTTCGGACCCCGCATGCAAAAAAGGCTGACAAAAGGATTTGTGATGACTGCGGATGCGATAATAAGCTGATGGTATCGCATCAGCGCAGCCGGAAAACCCGATAGCCTTGGCCGCGGCAAGGTCCCGGGATTCTGAGAGGGAAATTCAGCATCTGTGCAGGGACGGGTGTTCTTTGTGCAATTTCTTGTTTCCCGAGATCATTCAATATGTGAAGAAATAATGTGAAATAAAACGTCAGTTGAGATCTTGCAAGATCTTTAGACTTGGAGCGAGATCTTTAGAGAAGTCATTTTATGCAAGTATGTCGGATATCTTTAAAGATCTCAGTTGTGTATTGATGTTGAAAAACTCATTTCTCCAGAGATCTTTGAAAATCTCAACAAAGTTGGGGCTTCTCCAGAGATAGCGATAGATCTCTGGAGATGTTTAGAAATCTCGAGGAAATACATTGTACGAAAAACAAAAAAAGGCTTTTGTCCGATAAGGACCTTCATAATAACCTCTATACTATGGAGTCCTTTCTAAATGTATTTGTGGACTCAATATGGCCTGGCCATGGAGTGGTTCTCCTCGTTCAGGCCCTTTCACGAACCTAACCACAACATGTTTGCCATCTCCAAACCTCCGCCTCGAGCCGATAGCAGTTTGAGAGGGTCTGTTATCTATTTGTCCAACATTCCTCACATATGTCAGCTATTTCCCAACTTTGGATGGGCAGACGTGAATCTGCAATGGACCTCTGATAATGTGTTAGATGAGTGTAGCAGTTTCCTCCTTAATAGCTGGGCAAATCTCTACTCATACCAGTTGGATGTGGTAGAATTTCTTTGTATGAATCCACTCTAAGTTTAATAATTTCACGATGTAGATGCTTATAGTCATTCAAAGACAGGCCGAAATTTTATGGATAATGATAGCATCACATAGACACATGTAGCAATTCAATACTTCCTCATAGACCGCCATAGTCGGTCAAAGACATATATAGCTCCAAATAGCTGGCCTTGTGTCTATCGTAGCATTTCGGATTTTCCTGATGAAGCTCTTATAGCTCCACCATGGGCCCGGCCATTGGTTGACATGTGGAGCCAAAGTCAGACACTTGGTTATGATGTCGATAGGAAGCCTGTGCCAATGATACCAATAATAATGATCTGCCTGGCTCGGGTTTTCCCCCGAACTATGTGAATTCCAAGTTCGCCGAGCAGGTGAACGAGTATTTTATTGTGTGGCCACGCTAACGAACTGAGACTCGAGCATCACCGCCTCCGAGTCTGTGCATCCAATTTTGGGACTGACCCGGAGTTCCCTGATTTATGCTATACTTAAGCTTGGGTAGGGATTACAAGATTAACCAACTCACGCTTGATCGACCGACCTGTTGAAGGCGCATTAGAAGCACCAGGAAGATGATGGGAAGTTGTGATAAATTGTGAGTTCTGTCCCCTCCTTGGCTCATAATACGAGGCTGAGTTTTGATCAGCACTTTTCCTGCCAATCGTGACCCCGAGCTATTGCGGGAGTCGACTACATCTGGATAAAAGCACGCAAACGCGCCGTGTCTCCTTTCCGTGAAGGAGCTTTCCCCGTGAGCGTGGGGTGCCTGGAGTACAAGCACGGGAGGAGTCAAAGCCCCACAATTGGAGCCCCCGATTTCGTGCCCTCCAATCCCTCTCATGTTTGTCGGATTCTCAGTGTAAAAACAACCATCCAGCTGGAAATATCGCAATCTCTGGTTGGTGGCATCGCCATCTTCTCCCACACATTGTCAGCCATCTGCCATGTCTCCCGGGCGCCGATGTACTATGCTCGTCAGTCCACCCTTGAGATTCTCTATTAATGGGAAACCGCCACCTGAGCTGTCTGATGTGGAGCCACACATTGATCATGGTGAATATAGCGGCCTGTCATCGGCTGTCACGAGCCTGACTCAAATCATACTTAACTTCACTGAACAACCATCTCCGCTCACCAACTATCAGTGCTATGAATTCTGGTTCAGCAGCTCCTCCCGGTTTCCAAGCCGTGCAATTGTTAGTTTTGTTTCTCTTGTGGGTGCTATCCTTGTTCACAATATGCACGCTGCAGCTCAGGGCCACCGGTAACATTCACTTGCTGCCGTGAATGTACTTACTTACAGTCCGCAGCTTGTGGCCGATCTCCTACATTGGGGGTTATTCGGCACCCTCTCTGTTCAAGTCTTTGAGCCACGGTTCAGAGGATTTGTATAGCTATCTGATGAATCGTTCCTTCAGATTTGTATTACCAGACATTCCCCAAGGATAAAATCTCCATCAAGTGTCTGGTTTACATTGTATACGCCATCGAATTGGCGGAGACGATTTTTGATAACCCACCACGCGTTCACGGCGTTCGGATATGGATTCGGTGAAATTTCGGCCCTCAACAAGGTCGATTTCGACTGGTTGAGCATTCCCGTCATGAGCGGGTTGGGTAAGTTCCATCCTGTATTGACTTTTGCTCAATATTGAAGGCCTCCCATGGTAGTTGCTTTCATTGGCCAATCGTTCTACGCCTATCGGATTCGTATCTTGACCAAATCCTGGTTTGTTCCTAGTCTTATTGTGATCGTAAGTCCATGCCCCTCCCTATACATCATCAGATAATTAAAATTTGTGTCCAGACGGCACTGACAGGCAGTGTTGGTGCATTCTTGACCGGTGCTTTTGTCCTGGAAGGGTTGTCCTTTTATTCGTCGCCTGTTGAGGTTAATTTGAGCGTCCATAGCTGGCAATCTAACACTCCTGAACACCCGGAAGGGGTCCGCAGCTGCTGGGGTATTCATGCATTATGGCTAGCTAGCCTGATTTTCATTGATCTACACCACAGCTCTGGTGCGGAGCCTCAGCGTTTAGCGACGTCCTCATTGCTGTGTGCATGACATACTACGTAAGTCTCATCCTGTGAATCATTGATTTCATCTGACTATGACTTGTGTTCAAGTTGTCCAGATGGGACACAAAATTTCGTCAGACGCGCGTATTGATCTCGAAAATAGTGAGATTAACCATCGAGACTGGATCTTTGACTGGTATGTGCTATTTTTTTGCCAGTAGGGCAATAGTCAATAAATTCCCCGCAGCTCTAGTAGCAGTAACGGCACTTGCTCTGTTTTTCGGCTTTCCTGGCCAGACGTACTATGTGGCCGCAACTGCTCTCATTCCGAAGCTTTACGCGAACAGTATACTCGTGGTTCTGAATGCCCGTTTTCAAATTTTGGGCGGTCGTGCGACCTATGCCTCGACCATGGACTTCATATCTACCCCGAACTATCTCCAAAATACGGGGACGGATGCCGGCAGTAGACCTGCACACATGGTTAGAATCGACCGAGAAGTCGAGTCAGACGGAGCTTTTCATGATCGCGTTGAAATGAAGGGCATGCAAGTAGGTTCCCTAGTTGACTTCATGAACAGTACTGAAGATTTACATGTAACAGGCTGCTAAGAGTCCTGACCTTGCCGTCTGAATCCGTTTGCAGCTCAGATTATCTGCCCGCACAGTCTTTGCGAGGAGTGACTTGTGTAACATATGTATATTTCAACGTGAAGCAATAGCTCTTCACCACCATCTGTGACTGAACATAGACAACTTGAACGACGGTCAAAGCGAGATATATGTGATGAATTAATATCAAGGTTAGGGTTAGGAGGGCGGAGAGTCAAAAAATGGCCTACCCAGCCGAGTGGCCGTGGTAGGACTGGAAAATATTGAGACGATGCATGAGCCTAAGCCCATACAAGCCGCAGGCGCACTCTGTGTGGACAGGGTCGCCGTGTTATGGAGTGTTCCCACGGCCCACAAACCCAGGGAGGTGAAGGGGCCTATGCCATCAAGGTAAGTATGAGTTGCACCGAAGATGGCTCGCTCCTTTATACCCCGCCCGCGCGCACGGACCATATTTCGTAGCCGAGATTTGCGCAGGTTAGGATTCGGCTCGCCGGCCCGAAGACAGCTCCGAACCTAGGCCGAAACCCTCCTCGGAGGGATCCCTCATGCGTTCCCCTTCCGCGGCGTCCGAACTAAGGTAAACCGAGATAATATTCCCAAGGGGGGATCAGGATTAAAATTTCGGATATGGGATCGGGGGTCGGGGGTCGGGGAAGGCTTAAAAAGACTTTTTACAATACATTTTTTTCCAAGCAATATGGGGTATAGAAATGTAAGTTGCGCGAGGTCGCAATGACCTTGGCTGGATTGGGAAGCTGTCTATCAGGTGGCGGTGAAGTTCCACGTGACTCGGAGGCGCGGCCCGGGTCTAGGAGTGCGAATCACCTGCCCTATACAGAAGGACCGGGGGAGCGGGAGGGCCGAAAAAAAATTTTCAACCTTACATCCGTTTTTCGAATCCCGATTCCCCCTTGGATATTCCTCGATCCAGGGATTCATCAGTACATAGCTAAGCACAACAATCGGTTGGCACCTCGAGAAGCTTATGAAGCTTGCGAACCGACTGACGGAATACACCGAGGGCACCGAGCGTATAGTCTCTTATAAACAGACACTCCAACGATTTTTGCTCATACCTCGTGTACCGGGCTGCGAGCGTGAGCAGGCAGATGACACTGGGGGCAAAATACTCAAGCGAGGCACGACAACTTTAGTAGCATAGGCGTTCGCGAACACCTATTTATGCACCGAACGCCTATTGATGGTACCCAATGCCTACTGGTACATTTGACTGCCTATTGTGAGGGGAATGCCTATTAGTGTCAATGCCTACCCGTCGCTTCAGTGTGTCACACGGCGTTTGAACGACCTCAGAGGGGGGAGGGAAGCACAAAAGAGGAAGAAATAAATTTAATGTAGGCAGAATGTACAATGATGCTATTTTCAAGATAAGCGTACCCGTAGTTTCCGAACTCGCGGTCCATCAATCACATCAGCTGGGTCCACCTCCAAGTGGCGCTTTAGTGTGGACCGTACAGGTAGCACGATTGCGTCCAATGACTGATTAGTGGGCGGTGATTCGGGCACGGGGGGCAGACGGGGCCAGTCAGGTGGTGTACTCGATGACTGGACTGGTGAGATGACGTCTTGCCACTCCGTTAATAAACCGGCGGTGTCTGCGGGCAATGTGGGGGAGTTGAAACCGAACCCGGTGATAATTCGAGGTCCGACAGCGGCGCAGAGTCGTTGAATGACAGCATGCTGAGCAAGCGAATTCCTCGTCCATAAAGGTGAACGCTGTTGCCGGGAACTCCAGCGGTGCAAGTTCGGCTAATTCCAGCAGGGAACATGTCGGTGTCATCATCGTCGAGAGCTTCGATCTGTCACTACAGTGGCTGCGGTTAAAGAAATCTACATACGGCGCAGAAGGGGTGCCGGGGAGCTGACGGGGGGACGAGGAGGACGCTTGTGGCACCGGCGAACTTGAACAAACGAGCTCGATATCAGAATCCGCTTCCTCTGGAAGTCACCGTAGTCTGCAATCAATTGACACATGCTGAGTGAACATCTGGAAACAACTTTTGAGCATGTAGAGACCACGTTCGCGGCATAGAGAGCCGGTTACGAGGTAGCACTGAGTAGAGCCGGCACTTCCCGGTAAGCTGTTTGACACGACCGTAGCGGCCGAGCTCGCTGTCGCTCCCTCTAGAGGCTCTGTTTCACATGCATCACCAGGACCGCATGCATGCATGATGATCATGATGGTTGATGACTGCCAGCTGCATTTTTTTTAAAGCTAAGTCGAAGTCGACGCGACCCATCACCGCTCCTTTCTCTCCCCACATCTTTTGTATCTGACCAATTCCCCCTTCCAAGTCTGAGTCCCCTCGTCTTGTGGCTTCTGTGACCCTTCTCGTGCCTCAAGAACACTCTGGATGCAAGTGCAACCCCCTCAATCCATTCAACTTTCCTGCAAGCACTCCAATTGGTCAACCTGTCAAGCAAGCACTTTCCCTCTGGCTGCTCTTCACTATTTGTGTGATGGCGGCGAGCTCCTTCTGCGCCTCGTCAATCGAATCACCGACCTCCGTATGCTGCCGTTGTACTGTACTAATCCGACCAAGTGTTCATCAATTTATTCCCGAGAAGACCGAGAATTTTTGTTTTGATTTAACGCGATTTTTGCACACATCAAAATAAGCCGAAACTTATTGTTCTTGGTGGCAGTTCCGGAGCTGCCGAAACAATAAGTTTAGGCCTGGCTGAAACTGCTACTGAAACCTATAGTTTCAGAAGCAGCATCAGCCAGGCCTAAATGATGTCTGAAATAAAACATTTCAGGTGTGCCGAAACCATACCCTAATCGGCTAGTTTCGGCTTCAACTTAGGTCACACGGAAATTTGAAGTTTCGGGTATATTTTCAGGCCCACTGAAGTTGATACTAAATTATATATTTCGGAAACATTTCCAGCTGCCCTGAAATCTCCACATTTCTGCTGTGAATAGGGGTAATAGAGCCCCTAGACTCACTGACTGCCATGCAACCAACAGATGCCACAGGGGGATAAAATTTGTGTTCTTTCAGTCTTATAGAGTGTAAATGAACATCTTTAGCTCCAAGTTTCAGAGCCATGCTATCGAGAGCTCCTGGAAAAAATCCGGGAGTCGGGACCCCAAATTCGTGTGATTTGATGTATTGGACGGTGGCGAGAGAGGAATAAAATGTAGAAAATATCGATGAACTGACCAATTTGAAGCATAGCACACCAATATGGACCATACGAAGTTTCAGACCGGTAGCGCCAATGGTTCTCTTAGGAATGGGTGGTCAACTTATACCGCTTGATATTGGATTTAATTATTCTGTGGGGTTCTGCAAGTGTTGATGCCAATTTCGGGGGATTAATCATATTCTAGTTGAAAGCCCTGACCCAGAGCTCCAGAACGACCCCCAAAAGTCGTGGATTGACCAAGGATTGGTCGAGAACGGAACATCGATGCCGTTGATGGTCAAGAAAATAATGTTCTCACGCATCGCATCGTGATCAAACGCGGCACCGCTGCCGATCAACCCATCACTTCGCCTCCAAATTTGGTTCAAACCTTCATCAGACATCCTATTCCCTCCCCCGAGGTCAATCCACTGTCAGTTTTCCATGTATATCCAGTCATTGTACAAGTGGTCAATTACCTAGTGTGGTCAACTACCCAGTCGGCAATAGTATTACAACGGTGCATGTTTTTCGCCCACGAAAGCAGTTCTCACAGAGATTCACTCACCCCAACTTCCTTCGCTTGCGCTGCCATCTCCAGCTCCCCAAAATACCCACTCTTGAGACACATATTTCGGAATATCCCACCCTCCTTCCGCAGCAGCCTCCACGGACTATCAAACTCAGCGACCTTCCCCTTCTCCAACACGAGGATGCGATCATAGTCCACAATCGTCCGCAGCCGGTGGGCCACTGTTCAACGGAATCAAGCCCCGACCGAGATCCAATGAAAGATAACCTCACCTGTGATAAGCGTAGACCCACTGAACTCCTCCCGTATGACCTTCTGTATGGGCATCTGTTGCGAAATCCACACTGCTCGTCGCCTCGTCGAGCACGACGATCGCAGTGTGCCGAAGCAGTGCCCGCGCAATCGCGATGAGCTGCCTCTGCCCTTGCGAGAAATTGCTTCCCCCGGCGCTGACTTGCATATCCAATGAGACCGTTGTTCGCACTTCGAGTAGTGTCACTGCGGTGTCCGTGTCCGCGTCTATGTCGTCGTTCGAGGGGCCCGGTGATTGCGGTCGTGAGGGAATGGGCGACGGAACGAGCGACTGGTTGCGGGATGTTGAGCGTGCGATGAGGTTGACGCGATGGAGGACCTCCAAGCACTGGCTATCCTCGAATTCTCCTATGTAGAGCAACTCAGCCGTATGCCAAAAAATACAGGATGAAGTATATACTAACCAAATGGATCGAGATTATCCCTCAGGGAGCCAGAAACAAGGGCGGCATCTTGAGGGATAAAGGTGACGCGAGAGCGCAGATCTTCAGTGCGGAGCAGGTTTGTTGGAGAACGAGGTAACGTTTGATTTTTGCTTACCGTATGTTCCGATACTGGTTATATCAATCCCATCGATGATGATCTTGCCTTCAGAAGGATCAACCTATCCCAAAAAGATCCGTAAGCGTTTTTTAATCCAGGGACAGTAGACCCACAAAGCGCAGAAGGCTCATCGCCAACGAGGACTTTCCACTCCCTAGCATCCGTCAGTCCCCAGATTATTCTCGCAGATGTCTGCACCCTGTACATACCAGTTCTCCCCACTAGCCCAACGCGCTCTCCCGCCTTGAGCTGAAACGATATTCCCTTTAAAACGGGTGGTAGATCCGGCGCGTACCGCACTACCAAATCTTCCACCACGATCAACCCGTCATTCCTTGAATTTGAAGGCCAGTAGGCAGGAGGTCGCCGAAAGTCTACGACAGGGGGTGGCTCTTGGGGAAGATCAAGTTATTCGACGATGCGCTCCACCGAACTGGAGATTAAATCAATCCCAGTGACCTGGAAAGCAGGGAAGTATGAAATCACTTCAAATCAAGTTCCACCTGAGTCCACAACCGACACGCCAGGCTTACACTAGTTCCGAAGCTAAGCGCGGACTATTATTTGTGTAATGAGGGTGAGGAACGTAGCACGGGTGGACGGCCGCTTACTGTAATGACTACTCCAGCCAGGCCCGCGGCATTGTGCAGGAATGTTACTGCGAACAGGGCGGTCGTGAAGACAGTCTAAGTCTGAATCATTCGTTTTGCAGAGGCGATCCACATATCAACTCACAAGGCTCGCTGCGGATTAAATGAGGTCGGGAACTCGGAAGGAAATGATTTCCGATGCTCACCCAAAGCGTCAAAGTTGAACGAAAGCCAGCGATTGGTCATCCTGCTTCCTCCGTCAACGTTCTAATCCGGGATATTTATTTCGAGGAACTAGCCAAAATGCATATCCCAATTTTCGATCTTGGCATGTAAATTGTCCAAGAAGCGTCTCTCGGCGGAGAAGGCTAAAATCAAATGAGGTTGTCGAAACTATAGATGAGGAGAAAAGACCCACCCCGGACGGTCACAATCCCCGCCAACAGTTCTCCAAATTCTGAAAAGATGGGCGACCGCGTGTTGGATTCCATGCGTCGCAAGTCGCGGCCGGTACGCAGATACCCGGTGGCAATAATCCAATAAAAACGGCCTATAATTGAGGCAGGGAGGAGGAACGGCGGGAAAACATAGCTAAATTGTAATTAGATCAAGTGCGCATGTAAATACCGTGTATAACTCACGCAATAGTCATGAGGGAAACGAAAAATTCCGCGATGGCATTGCCTACTGCCTGCAGCATCGAAGCGATGGATGAGTCAATCGTCTCGAAGTCCTTGCTCAATCTGTTCATCAGGCGACCTAAAAACCCATGATTAGATTGGCCTACGATGTTGAGGATGAAAATACCTTGCGGTGTAGTATCGTGAAATCTTGCGATTCCAGGTCAGCTCAATCGTACAGAAATAAGAGAGACCAACCTAAAAGTCGCCCGAACGACCGTAGTAAGAAGTTTTCTGGGTGGCAGATATCAGACATGTCCCTTTGGTTGCGGAAGTCCTGACCGGAACAGGATACGGGAAGCATTCAACGCAGCAGTCCACGCGACTGCTATGTTAATGAGACTCATGATGACTGCAAAAAGTCCAAGTGCCGCGTAAATCCCGATATAGAACATCGGATGGTCAGCAGCATCCGGCCACTGGAAGGGAAGCAGATTCATTGCTGAGTAATTTTGATCCAAAACTGCGGGGGAAGCACTCGGCGTATAGGCGTCGGTCCAAATTTTGATCCACACTCTTTCGCTGACAGTTCTCAGCTGCCGTACGAGGGTTATCATAATTAGGAAGGCCCAAATGTGATAACCCCCAGCTGCCATGTACGCCTTGTAAACACTGAATTTCACGCTTCCCGTTTCTAAGTCTTGGTCAGATTAACGTGACACGAAGAGAGATAACTGGCCTCTATGCTCCTCCTTGACCAATTTCCGCGGTTCAGTCACTGCTCGAGTTGCAACTTGGCTTCCCAAAAGAGCCTCTGCGGCAATGAGGGACTGTTTTCGTTTTCCGTCTACCGCAGCAGTTCGTGCGATGCTTTCGAGAATGCTTTGAGATCGGAGGTCTGCGACAGTGCCCTGGACAGTGATACGGCCATCTTCCATCCGGATAAAATAATAGGCCCCAGGCAGAACAAGTTTAACGTGATGAGTCACCAAGACCTGGGTCGCGGTGAGTGAAGTAACCAGAAGGGCAAAGTATAAGGTACCACTGTTCGATCTTTAAGCAAGGGCCCGCGCAGACATTTTTGGTAAATGATCCGAGCAGTGTCACTGTCCTGTTTTCGACTGTCAGTATCGCTTTCACCAGTAAGTGGGTAAGCATACCACTGCGCTTAATGGATCGTCCAGAAGCACGTACTTCTTTCTCGCATAGACCTTGAACTCGTATGACAATATTGTTACCGCGAGCATTAAGGAAACCTTACCGCTCGAGCCAGCACTACCCTGCGACAAAGCAAGTAAGCACATGAAATCCATAGTTGATGTATGAGCAAGACCTGGCCTTCTGTCCACCTGAAAGCGTTACACCCTTGACACCAATTTCGGTGGCATCGCCGTCCTCCAACAGGTCGAAATCTGGTCCCAAAGCGCAGCACTCAACGACAGCGCCGTATCTGGATTCTTCGTACAAGGATCCAAATAGAATGTTGTCCCTGATGGATTGGTGGCGGAGCCACGGCGATTGGGCCGCATATGCTATTCCGCGGATGTTCCCATGCTCGTCCATCGAGTTATCCTTCGCCATGATAATCCGACCGCCGCCCGGTAGCATGGTCATTTCTCTGAGAAGAGCCATCTATAATGGCACTGCATCAATGGCTCTGAAAGGATTGACTTGGAAGAAGTTTCACCAGAAGTGCTGTCTTCCCGCTAAATATTGGAGACGCCGATAAGTTAAAGATATCGGAGAACGGAAGTGATGCTGACCTCGCAGTAGGACCAGTGATGATAGATAGCTTTCCCTCCGGAAATCTGACTGAGATGTCACTGAGTTCGAATGTTTGAACCTCGAATGTCGAGCCTCGGTCATCGACGTCCACAGAGGCGGACTCTTGTCCTGCCAGGTTGTCTACAACGCCTGGACCTTCATTCCAACGGAAAGAAGCATTCTCGACACCCAAAGCGTCTTCAGATCTGAAAAGGGAATCCGGAGAATGACCTTTCAAGGATGATACTCACAACCAAAATTGTTAGAATTTGGAAGGTCTGGGATCCGAGGCGGGCCTTACCTTGGTCAGAGACCTCGTCCTCGTTCAAAATGCAGCAATGCGATCAACGGCAATACGTCCCTAAGTCAAATGTAAGTCGTAAAACTGAAGGATTATGTCAGGACATTACCTGTATGAGTTGGACCAAGGCCATCGGAAAACCTAGGGAAATAGTGTTTATACAAGTTCCATTTACAAAAAATCGGACACTAACTCGCCAAGGGGTCTCTGAAACAGACGAGTGATGGGGAGAGGCAGAATACATGCAAATTTGAAAGGCTCACTTGATCATCGCAAAAGCCTGAATGGCCTACGGAGAACGTCGAATTGGTCGGGTCAAGGACGGATAAAAACTGGAAAGAAAAAATGTACCGCAAAAGCCGTGCCAACAGTCAACTCATTTCCTAACCAGACGTACGTCGCAAACAATATCAACGAAAGCGAAACCGGTGCAAGATTCCACAGCCTACGCAAATGAGGTAAATCGATGTGTATGACCCGGAGGATGAACATACCCATAAAACATCACAAGATTGGTGCGGACTTGACACAAATCCATGAACATTATGAACAGAAGGGATTGAGACACTCACATCCCGTTAGCCATTCCATCTCCTCTGCCCTGGCATCCAAAGTCCTGTCCATCCAGCGGTCCTCCCATGCGAAGAATTTGATGAATTTAATCTGTGAACGGGGTTGAGGATCAATACAAGGCGCAAAAAGAAGGGACCTACAGCACTGATCATCTCATCGAGCACTCCGACTCGTCTGTCTCTGGCCTTCAAGTAAGATTTATGGAGTCGGATATTCCGTTCCGTGATATATTTATGGAGTGGCCATCCCATCAACACGACCACGAACCCGGTGAACGCGCTCCAACCCTGAGATTTCATCGGAATGTGACGTAAAGAAGAACAGTGAAGTTGACGGACCAAGAGCTGATACAAGAACAGTGAACCTATGATAATTTCGAACGGTGCTCCGTAGATCGTAAACAACATCTGGAATGATTTTTGAGAGGTAAGATAAAAGAAAAAAAAGTGGATAAATCATACGGAAATAAGGCCCGAAACACGGGTGCAGTCTCCAGACATAAGATTTACTATTGTGCCAGGATCTGGAACATCATTATCAACATTAAGCCAGTCCATAGGAGCACGTCGCGCACCTGCGCTGGATCTCGCTTGATCCGATGGTTTTGTTTCGATTGTGGATTTTGGTGGCTGGATTGAATTCTTCGAGTACGGGGTTGCTGCGCCGGAAACGGACGTCGAGGCGGAAGGTGGACGCCGCTCTGCCTGCTCTCGGTTGACAATTCCGCTTGTGTCTTTGCGTTTCAACGCCTTCTCGTATATAGCTGCCATGAGCTCGGACCGGACGCGGGTTGCGGCACGACGGCAATACACTACAATATCCAGGTAATGGTCAGTACGTTCCAGCAGTATACTACGACGGACTCACAGAGATGCTGACCGTTGGCTGCTGCCTACACAAAAACGTCAGTAACGAATACAGAGTACATGGCTTGTATACCGACCTGAAGAAGGGAACATACCAGAATTATGGCCGTAAAAATATAAGCTCTTGCCTGATCACTTCTCGTGCTATGTGGATGGTCAATTGAATCGAGGAGACGTCTGCGTGAATCAAATTAATTGCGGAAGCCAATAGTGGGCCATCGTTACTTCAGGAAGAACGGCCGAGCATAGGAGAACACGATGGAACATAGCGTCCCGACAAAGTCGAGTCTGCGAACGCGGAGTCAAGTGACGGCGGCAAAATCAAAATGATACGAACGTTAGGTCTTGGTATGCAGTGGCCCAAATGCGACGCAAGAGGCTGGCGAATCTGAAGTGGAGTGAGCTGGGAACAAAACAGGAGACGCAAATGGTACGAAACTGTAAGGTTAAGAACTTCGAAAAAACAGGCCTCGACTGAAGGGTGGGGCTCAGCGACCACACATCCGCCTCGTTGAGCGTGGCATTTATCCCCTATTTGACTCATATCAGTGTGGTGAAGATATGCCGGACAACATACGAACATGTTTGATCAGCGGATATATCCAGCTAAATGTCACCATGCTCCAGAATAAGGTGTAGTCTTCGGGAGATACCGATTTCCCCTGCACAATGTGAACTATTAAATTATCTGGGAGGCATAGGACTGACCATTTCGGCTGCCGTCGTACCTCGTGGTGGCAAGGTTACCGGGAGCCGAACGACAACATACAGGAGGCAGAGGATGATGATCATATTCGCACAAAGTCCCGCTGTAAGGATCCGAGATGGGAAAGCCGTCTGCTCGACCGCGTAATCGAACAGATATCCTCCGAGCATAAAAATACCGCCCGCTCCGTGTAACACATAGATCGTGAGCAAGTCGAAAGGTACGGTGGCGCATGGGTGGATGATAGTTTTGGTCACAGTGTACAACCAGGTCAGCGCAATAACAAGACTTTGAACGCGACGCGGCATATCATCGGTGTCTCCAGAGAGGAGAGATAGTATTATCTGTCCTCCCCACAAGTAAACCTCCAGCAGGCCGACAACTGCAAGGAAGAGAGAGTGCCGGCGGCCTGTAGTGGATTCTACGAGGTCATTTTGGGCGAGTGGGTGCCCCAAGTTCAAGACCTGAGCTTCCTCCACCGTCATATAGGGTGTAAACGGCTTGGTGAGGAAGACGAGCAGGCGTCGAACGGGGGGCGGGAGAAGACGCCGAAGGACGGCCAAAGCACAGAATCCCAGCACGACAAATGCCGGCACAGTTGCGCTCCAGAGTCCACGCACACAGGGACTTGCTAGGTCAAAGGCAGGGGAGCCGTTACACAGATCCATGGCACCGGAAGTGAATGGTAGGTAACTGTGAGGCCGCAGTTCTTTATGAAGTCGATATCGGGCGTCCCGAGCTAGAGGAACCGAGCTACGGAGATAGCACCAACTACAAATATACGACGCGGTGGCCCTGAGAAAATCGGGACCGAGAGCAGCCAAAAGGAAGTGCAAAGGGCATTTGTGGTTGACAAGTTCTTTTGAGTATCCGTTGGCGGTGGAGCAGATAGCTACCTCGGGGATAATTGAGCGCTGAGAATCAAGGATTTCCAAACCTCTAGAGGCCCCGTGGTTGACCCACAGACGGCCTTGTGCGCGTTGTATTACTGCGGCTAGAGAACCCATAGCCAGACACCTTCAATTATAGACGGACAACCGTGGTCCCGAAAGAAGGGACCGAGAACTGACAATAGGTTGCTGCTTGAGTCTAAGGCTGTTGGATTCGAGTCATAGCACTAATATGAGTACAATGACTCGGATTCGGCCCAATGTAATGACAGCTCTTCGGAAAGTCGGAGCACTAGCTCGAATGATAAATTATGAGGAGTCATTTCGGAGGGACCGAGGTAACTCAGCTGATCACGCCAATCCCACAGGCCTTAATTACACCGTTCTTTTCCCGCTTGTAAAGTGGACTTAGCTCTTTTGAAGGGACCGACATTCTCATGCACAATTCAGCCGTGGGCGTATATCTCTGACCGGCGAATACTCGTAATTCTCCAGTTTAGATTTGTCTAGTGCTATCTCCGATTGAGTTGCCGGAGATTCCAGAATCAACACCGCTGACGTCGAACTGCGAGCAGAATCAAGACGATGATATCCAGAGCAGTGGTCGGGTAAATGATAGATCCCAGCGTCCCAGGTATTCAGTCCGAAGTCCAGAAGCGACCAGCTCGCGCCGAGGGAACACAGTCGTTGAATATTGAACGAACGACGCCGGGATCAGTGAATCGGCAGGCGATCAAAGCGATTTATGCATTTGGACACGACTTAGGTTAGGGTTAGCGCCACGCCGACGCGAAAAAAAAAGGCCTGCGCAGCCGAGTGGCTCGCGCAGGACGGGCAAATATTGGAATAGTGGGCGAAGCCCAAGCCGCGCGCGCACTCCGTGGGACGTGGCCATGGTCGCCGTGCGATGGAGCGCGCGCGCGGTCCATGGGTCCGGCTGAAGGGACGCATGCTATCCTGGTACGTGAGGCCCTGGAATTCGGGGGACAGCGTTATATAGCGGCGGGAGGAAAGGTGCACGGAACAGGGGTTGTTGGAGTGTTTGGTCGAGGCGGTGCCGGGGTCGAGGGGGTGATGAGTCAGGATCATCTCCAAAACGCGAAGTGACTTGGAGGCTCTTGAAGAAGCGCGCACCCGGGGTCGTAGACTACACGGATAGCAACGACTCCGCTGACCACCCGCATGCTGCCCCACCGGCGGGAAAGAATTTCGTGTAGCCTACACAATATTTCCAACGAGCCCCGCGTCCACTTCCCGCGGCGGAATGGCGAAAGTGCCCTTGTCGCGCCCAGTATCCCGCATGCACATTGAAAGGGATGGTAGGACGCGCAGAAGAGAGCCTGGCAAGTGCAGCGGGGAGCTAGGGGCGTGGAGGAATGAAGCACCGAGAGAGGACGGCGCATATCCAGAGACGGGGAGCCCGCGGGCGAGAACGTCCACTCCGTCGACAGGTGATCGCGAACGGCGGCTTCGTGCGCTATGTGACGCGCGGGTGTCGTATTCCGCGCCACCATGCAGCGCGCCGGCTTGCACGAGTTCCGCGCGCCGCCAGATGTCGGGGCGGGAGCGGACGCAGCTCTATCTACACGCAGCGCAAAAGCGCCTGGTCCTCGTTAAGGGGGCAAGACAGAGACGGCCGGGCTGCACAGGCGAATGGATAGGCCGCGAGAAGGGCGAGTCCATCCACGTAGGCGGAAGTAGCGAGTGGGGTGAGTGACGCGCGACACAGAGGAAGTCGGGGAGCCCGCGGGCGAGAACGTCGGCTCCGCCAGCACGCTGCCCACGAGCACCCGACGGGGCGCAGTCAAACGCGCGCAGAGGACAGCCGCCTCGCACGCCGTTCGGAGATGGAAGAGCCGGCCGGAGCGGACAGACAAATGGGCAGACGAGCTCATCCATCTACAATAGGCGAAGATGGTGAGTTACGCGAGGGGCGTATGCGCAGGAAATCGGGGAGCCCGCTAGTCAGAAAGATGGTTTTGTAGCACGCCGGCCACGAGCACCCGACGGGGCGCAGTCAAACGCGCGCAGAGGACAGCCGCCTCGAGGGCCGTTCGGAGATGGCACACGTGGTGATGATGCTCGAGGGACGTATGCGGCGTGCGCCGAGGAGGTCAAGGAGTCTGCGGGCGAGAATTTCGTCTCCGTTTGCGCGCGGAGATGGCAAATGTAGTGATGACGCTCGAGCGGCGTATGCGCAGGAAGTCGTGGAGCCCGCGAGTGGGACGATTGTTTTGTTAGCACGCCGCCCGAGCATCAAACGCGCGCAGAAGATAGTCGCATCGGGGGGCCGCGCCGCGCCGTAAGAGCGCGGGCCGACGAAGGGGCTGCATGCTCGTGGGCGGGGCGAGCGACATGCGTCCGCTCCGTTGCAGAGCTCGCGCCTGGGGAGGCGGAGATAGTGCTCGCAGGCCGACTACACAGCTTGATGCACGCCGCAGAATGAATGTCGCAATTCGAGCGCCGACGATATGGATGCGGACGCCAAGGCCGCGCCAAATCTACGTCTCGTCCTACGCAGTACTCCTGCCCGGCGGGCACGGCAGCGATGGGGCGCATCGACGCGCGTGCGGCGCATGGAGTGGCGGGGACGTTTATGTCGGCGCGGCCCGTCAGCAGGCGGTAGGGTAGGGATTGGCAACAGCGCGGACGCCGCAAGCGCTGGGCGCGGAGTTGATGGTGTCGAGCTGAAGGGCGTACGGATCGAGTGGTGCAGTATACATCCCTGAAGGAGCACATGGATCGGGGACATCCGGCGCACATACATAAAGCGGACATGTCGGTAGCGGACAGCCATATCCCTCGATGGACACGCGGCGGCGGACCACAATGCCCGTTGCTGCACCAACGCACTCTCTCTGGCATCGAATGGAAGCCATCGCAACTCCGCGGGCCGTGGCACTCGAGGTGGGTGTTGGGGCTCCGGGGCTCGATATAGCCCGCATCGATAGCAACGCGACGCGGGGAGGCCCGCGAGGCGGCGGCGCGTTGACGAATCCGTATGGAACGCGGGCACAGAAGGCCGCCCTAATCTCGATAGTGGCGTGTGGAGCGGGATGTGGCTTGGAGCAGAGAAGCCGCGCGCAGGTGATTCCGTCTCACGGCGGTAGCGGACCGCGTAGTCGTCGAGCACCTCCAGCAGCGCCGACAGGGGTGGGGTGAGCGCTCTACGTGGATACGCGGGTGAAGTAGTATCATGCCGTCTCTAGATCTTCCAGGATCTGGGCGGGTCGATGGGGATGGACCCAAGGAAGCGTCTGGCGCGACCAGGGTGCGTTTGATCACCGTAAGGAATAGTGAAGCGCGTCAGGGTCGCCGGGGAAATCGATGTGTCTTGGCGGAACGACGGCGTGCGGAAAGAGGAGGTTGCGTTATCCGGAATCGCGGCTCCAAGTCGTCGACGCACGCTTGGGCGGCATCAAGGTCGGAATCAAGGTCGGAAGTAGCTTCGCTGCAGAACGGATGAGGACCGGAGGGACTAATTGGCTGGCATGCGCACCTTCATGGACGTGGGCGGTGTACAACGCCTCGAGGCTGGCACAGTGTTGACGCATGCGGCAGACAATCCGGAATTTGTACGGTCTGGGACGCCTACTAGTCATTAGAGCTGGCCGAAAGCCGGATCGTGATAACGTACGAGCCATGAGTATTCGAAGGCGCTTCCGCCATCCAAACGATCCTTAACAATCCACCTACGGGGAAAATTGCATCAGATATCGCGTCCAGCACGAAATTTCAAAGAACGGAGACCCACGGCGTATTCGATCCTCATATTTAAGGGGTATCGCCTCCGGGAGCATAGGGGCGGGCGAGAGACGGAGAAGAGCTCATTATTCCTTCGTTGCACCACGCATCCACCTCCAGAGCAATCGGAGAGCTTGGACAGCGCGAAATCGCCGCCAGAAAAGGCGATGGTTGCAATGGGATCCATTTGATGCATAATAGGCGCCTTTTCAACTCCCGGGAAGGTTTAAACGCCGTAGCAGCAGGGCAGAGCCATTTTAGTCGAAAATCGAAAGAGCGCAAAAGGGAAGTGCGAAGTGACGTGCGTGACATCAAACCTTCTTGACAAAACGGTCACCATCTCTTGATCTTTCCGTTTCAAACCATGCCGTCGCTCGCGCTGCTCAAAGTCCCTCAGAATTCCCCGCGGAATCATAACCACCCTCCATTTGGGCTGCAAAGCAGTGGATTTGGTGGCTTCTTGAGGCCCACTCAAGGCCCACTTGAATTTAATCTGCGACTACTATTTGCGACGTTCTGATTCAGCTGAATCACGTTCGATTTCTTCCCGATGTCCTCAGCGACAGTTGATCCGGGTAATGTAGGATACTGAGCCGTCGTTAACCGGTGGGCGGTCGTGCTCGAACTCTATAATTCCGGGCTGGTTCTCAAGAAAGCCGGGCGTTCTAATCCCCCCGACGGCGTGGATCCTCGAAGACATGGATTTTTGGCGCATCCGACGGTAATTAGGTCGGATGGGAAACATTCTTAATTCCGAGTCCACCGCATTGATCACTTGTAGATTCCGCTCCCCGCCTCGCAATTCAACTGGGCCATAGGTTTCTTCCCGTATCATTCTCTCTTCCGAACTCAAACTCAGTTAACCCGGCACAATTTGGGAGGGTACGAAGCCGTCGTCAACCAGGCATCAGTCCTCCTCCAAATATGATCGGGAGCTTCCGGTCGGTACGGGAAGGATGGGGTTCGCAGCGTAGGGCTTCCATTCACGCTTTGTAAGGCTCTGGCCGGGTGAAGCACGCTCTTGTTTCTAACTCCGAGTCCCCACGCTGATTTGGCCTCAACTGCTACCTCGCGATTCAACCAGTTGTGCATCACCGAGTCACTCTGGTGCTTCCCTCGCGAGCCCCGCTTGCATATGATTTCCGATTTCAGCTCAGTTCACCGCACTAATATAACCTAATCTAGCCATGTCGGTCCTTCTCCCAATCTAGTTCGGCAACCTGGCTGTGCATGCGCAAGAGAACGCTGGCACCGGAAGCTCCTGGCAAAATGTCGAGGCACGCTTTGAAGCAAGTACTCTCTGGCTGATTGAACACCCAGTCATGGACTCAGAAGTATTTCTTCGATTAAATATTGACTATTCTCTCCCGCTGCACGCAGGTGGACTCTTTGAAAGCCAGACAGCATACCGAACTTGAAGCATTCTGACTCCTGAGACCACCCCTCTCGCAGGTCTCAGACATCCACAACTTCTACGCCTGACGATTCTGCTCGCGAAGGCCCTGGTCTCCGATCTGAACGCCCTAGGCTCTCCACCTCAAGCCCTCGCTCGGGGGATATAAAAGGCCCGCTATATTTCCCAATCTACCGGACCAGCTTCCCCACCGTTCTCTCGCTGCTTCTGCCGTCCTCCAGGGAGACACTGGTGAGTTTCCATTTCATCTTTATTTTCTCTAGACATTCTATTCCAGAGGATGTACGATACATCGGTACGTAAGGGAAGTACTCTCGTGCGACCGTGTGTGCGCCGGATGCAAGCGGTTCGCAGCGAGCTCCGTCTGCACGCATCGGAACTCCGCATCGTTCTAGTAGGTACGTAGATAATTTGCAGATGTTGAATACATTTTTTTGCTTTACTACGCGATACTCAAAATAAAATAAAATAGTGATATTTCTTCCATCTGCTTCCCCAGGCCGTGTCCAGATCCGACCGCCAGCTGGCGGGCAGATAGACTGTTGGATAAGACTCAGGATAAAAT
>JARKIE010000541.1:0-48784 GCA_029378255.1 Mycena rosella
TTTGCTCTTGACCACCACCTCGCTTTTACTTTTCTGCACAGTGAAATCTCCGATCCACAGTCGAATCTAGATGAAGCTGTAGAGAACGCCCTTCATCAATGTCACGTCACTCTGCCCTCTCCGTCACGGCTTCTCCCGCACCTCCATTTTCCGTGTCATTTCCGATGCTCCGAAGCAGTCGCAGGATCCCGCTGCGCCCTTTGCATATTACCGTATTTCTTTGACGCGGGGATGCTATTCCACACGCTGGCCGTCGTTAACAGACCGATTTCCAGTTTTGATTGACGCGCAAGATATCGGGGTCGGAGTTTCGGATTAACTAAATATTTTCCGTGGTCAGGGTTAGGGTGGCGAATTCTCCCTCGGGTCCGAGCCCTCTTGATTACTCTGGCGAAATTTCCGTCGGCTCCCCCTTGATTTTCCTCTCAAATTTTTTCACAAGGATGCCAGGCTTGCAGTGCCCCGCCCATGGTTATATATCTGGAGATGCTGCAGATCTGGAACTAACGGGCAACATACCCGCTGGGAAACGGATTACGGTGCGTAATGATTCATCCATGATACTCTACCGACGTCGGACCTCGCTCTCGTACAGCAACAGGAACATCGTCTGTTTGAATCCTGCTCGTCCCTCCTCATTTACTTCTCCCAGTATGTCGGTACCAACTTCTCGCAGAACTGCACCCCTTCGCTGTGCACATATCCGAATGCCAGCCGCAAAATCCGCCTTGCGGGCTGAAGGCGGACGCAGGGCTTTCAACCGTTGCCTTCAAATAACCGATCCAGACTCTCATTGCATGCACTGGGCGGTCGCCTCATTCTCGGTTCGGTAAGGCGGCTCGGTAAGTAAAGCATCTTCCATCCACACTCGCGTACCACTAATTAGTCTCTTAGGCGGTGAACCATGGACCCAGTGTCGCCACGGGCCTGTTGAATCTGGCGAGAGCGATGCCGGCTGTCGTCCCGTGCGATTTTTCTTTTCAAACAGGCGGACAACCACGTCGGCGGCTTTTCTTCTCCACACTCCCATTGCATACACTCCCCGTCGCATCCTTCTTGGATCCCTCGATTTTTATTGAGGTTGCTTTCTATCTGCTTAGCGGTAAAGACAGTGGGTGTGAGTCGGTTCTCGGTAAGTAACAAATTTTCCGTTTGCACTCGCGTACCACAGCGTACCACTCCTTCCCAGGCGGTGGGCGCATGGGCTCGGCGTCGGCTACGGGTCTCTTGAACTTCTGTCCCGCAGGTCAGATGACAGCTGTCGCTTCCCGTGCGATCAGAGGACAACCACTTTGATCGGTTCTGTTCCCGCCATCAGGCAAGTGACTATTCGGTATGGGGCTTCCGCTCTATCGTTGACAGGTATGCGCCTCCGCCGCGAGGTTGGAATCTCGGTTTTCTTGGTGAGCGCCTGTTAAGTTAGTTCCCTTCAAACTTGAATTTTATGCGTATCTCACAGACGCCGTATACGGAAGTTGGCGCAACTTATTCAACGATTCTTGAGTGGGCACCGTCTTTCTTCCAATGTGTCATTAATAGAGTTGATGTTAACGTTTATTAGCATCTGCTGACTGCCACAGAGGTGCCCCGCACGGCCCGGGAGAGAAGACTCTTTAAAAGCGCGCGCCCTGCGTCACCCCACCACCCGACGCTGCGCTCCATCGCCCACTTCGCTCTACGCAAAATGATGACCCCGACAGAAGAGAAGCCGGTGAAGGAGAAAAAGGGCCTCTTTCGGCCCCACTCGTTGCGAGTCGGTGACCGCCTGACGAACGCATCGCAGCTGACCCTGCGGGAAACACTTTGGCCGCTATTCCTTGTCACGATTCTGTACTTCCTCTGGGTGCGCGATACAATTTTGATTCTTTTCCTGAAACTGACTACCCAGTAGGGTTTCGCTTACGGGCTCCTCGACACTTTGAACAAGCACTTCCAGCTTACCCTGGGTATCACGCGGACACGGTCCTCCGGGCTTCAAGCGGCGTATTTTGGCGCCTACCCCCTCGCATCGCTTGGTTATGGGAACTGGGTACTGCGCCATTATGGATACCGTGCGGTGTTCATGCTCGGTCAGTGATATTGCACGAATGCATGCGACGCGAGTCTTATCGCCCGATAGGTCTTGTCCTGGAGGGGATCGGTGCATTGCTGATGTGGCCCGCGGCTCTCAAGCGCTCCTTCGGAGGATTCTGCGGCGCGACGTTCATTATCGGGTCGGGCCTTGGATGCCTGGAGACCGCGGCGAACCCGTACATGGCTGGTGTGTTCTGCTGTCTCGGTTTGCGCCTTATCTGACTTGGACGGCCGCAGTTACGGGTCCTCCTAAGTACGCTGAGCTGCGTATCAACCTCGCCCAGGCCGTGCAGGCGGTGGGTACCGTTGTGGGGCCTGTGCTCGGTATATCGACATTATTCAGATTTCCTAAAAGTCTCATGCGTTTCAAGGATCGTACATCTTCTTCAAAGACACCGGCGACTCCGTCAACTCGCTGAAGACTGTTCAATGGGTGTACCTCGCTATCGCCATCTTCGTCTTCCTCCTCGCCGTACGTTGTCCAGATGTTGAAGATAATTTGATTGTACCAACGACCCGTTTCCAGATCGTCTTCTTCTTCTCGGTCATTCCAGAAGTCACAGGTACGACGCATATTCTCGGCGTCCTACCTCCTGCTAACAAGAAACATCTCAGACACGGACATGGCCCAGCAAGCCGACTTGACTCACGTTGGAGAGGGCCAGGGCGAGAAACCGTTCTGGACTCAGTGGAAGGTGTTTTACGCAGCGTTTGCGCAATTCTGTTACACCGGCGCTCAAGGTGCCCTTGTTCTCCTTCACTGTTGTGCATCAGCTGACGTTTACTTCTACAGTCGCTATCGCCACCTATTTCATCAATTACGTGACGGAGACGCGCGCAAACACCACCGCGTCCACCGGCGCGAAGTTACTTGCTGGCGCACAGGGGTGTTTCGCCGTCGGGCGGTTCTCTGGATCCGGCAAGCCTTCCTGTCCATCCCTTAGATCCAAGTGCCTTACCGTGGACCTAGCAATAATGTCCTACATCCGCCCGCGCAAGGTGTTCCTCGCGTACTTGACGCTTGTTATTGTCTTTTCCGCTGCGTCGGTCACTCAGCGGGGGAACACCGGGCTCGCGATGCTCATGGTCACGCTGTTCTTCGAGAGCGTGTGCTTCCCCACCATCGTCGCTCTCGGGATTCGCGGCATCGGCCGCCACACGAAGCGTGGCTCAGGCTTCATCGTCGCCGGCGTCGTCGGTGGCGCAGTCGGTATGCCTCCTGTTCTCAACTTTACCGTACATTCCGACTGACGCGCTGCACAGTGCCGCCGCTGACCGCCAAGGTCGCCGATCTGCACAACTCGACCGCCTTGGCCATGGTCGTGCCTGTGTGCTTCTTCATCGCCGCGTGGAGTTACGCGATATGCTGTAACTTCGTTCCCATCTTCCGCGACGTGATGGACCGTGTCGGTGACTCGAACCTTGGGCTGGAGAGCAATGGCATGCCCGTTGAACCAATCGAGGATGTGCGGAAAGATGGAAGCCTCGAGAAAGTGTGAAGACTGGTTCACGAGCAGGGGTAGATTATAATGATTCACGCGAGATGGTACGATACGTTAG
Organism: Mycena rosella; assembly: GCA_029378255.1. Lineage (NCBI taxonomy): Eukaryota > Fungi > Basidiomycota > Agaricomycetes > Agaricales > Mycenaceae > Mycena > Mycena rosella. The sequence goes on from JARKIE010000541.1 coordinate 3,634, forward strand.
CTACGATTGTATGTATGATGTATATGAAATTGGATGAAGGAGGAACCCATCAAGGGCATTGTACTATTACCAAACATTCCATACATAAAATAAATCTGATTTTGGATTAAGGAGAACCTTCTCATGGGGCATTGTACCTATTAATTAGTAGAGAAAGGAAATGATTCTAGACCCTTGTGTCCGAATAATGATAATACGGGTTCCAAGCAGGAGATGTCTCCTTCGATGGGCCGCTGGCAAAGTCGATCCTGGGTGATCCGAAAGCCACAGTCGTGGGTGTCTGTACGAGCGTCCCGGTGCCGGAGGACGCCCCTTCTTCTGCGATCTCGGATAAGTGACGTTCGGACGATGGGCGATCGTGGTGGAGCTCGTGTGGCCAAGGCGCATGGATATCACGCGGTGGTGCGGGTGATATTGAAAGCGGTACATCGCCCTAGACATTGTGAATTGGGCTGTCTGCAGGGTAGGATCAAGCGGTACCGGCGGGGAAGACACGCGCGCGTTTGCGCTCATAATTTCGTCCAGGACGCGGGTGAACCGTGCACGGGAGTTAAGTCTCGTGGATTTGAGCGTTGAGCCAGCGAAATTATGGGAACGGAGACACACACGAGAGGAGCAGAGAATTTGAGAATACTGAAATGCATCAACATCTCAAGTGCGGACGGTGTCTATAGCGAAAACACGAACATTTTGACAGGACCACGAAGCAGCCAATCCATACGACTGTCAGATGCAATGAATTCCTCCGGGTGGATTCGGCAGTGAAGATGTAACGGACAGGTGTTTTTCAAGGTGATAAACTAGAAAAGGCGTGAGCCAGACAGATCCAGGGTTGAAAATTCTTACCGTGACAAGCACCGAAATCGCTCCAAACCTGAAAAGGGGTCAGACCGCGTGCGGGGTAATTATTCTGAGAAAAACCGCACTGACATCGTAATCAAACCACTCTCTGCGTCGGTGATGAGTGGGGGAGGGTAGCATCACAATTTCTAAGTCGTGTCGCACCGATGGTCCATGTAATGATCTGGCTTGTTAACCTGGGCCCTTTGGTGAGATAAACAGGGACAAGACAACAAATCAACTGTACCGTCCGAACCCTCCATTTCTCCAATATCGAAGGTAATAGCACAAAGTGACCGTCAAGATTAAATCTACAGTCAACCCGACGACGAGGATCGCAGTAATCAACCATCCTACACGGGCCTCGAACTCAGGCAGGGGAAGCCGGCGAAAGGCGATAACAGAAAGTCCGAGACTTCCCGCAAGACGAATCAGTGATAATGAGATACATAGGATGGGTAGTCGAAGTGTCTTGCTAAATTTGTAAGCCGATACGCAAACCATCCCTGCGACAAAAAATAAACAATGTCATCCGATTGGGCTGGGGTGAAGATTGAGTACCTGTTCAAGAGGTCCAATGAGCCCACTGATTATGATGGACACATCCAGGGAATGCGGTAGGACACCTATGAGGTCGGGCCTCCCGTACCGCGTGATGGTAATAGCGTAGATGGCCTTGCTGATCGCGACTGTGTGGCCAAGATCCAGACTCCAGACGAGGCCGACCTATAATGGGAGGTATCACTGGCATGATATATCTCCATGCCAGTTCTTGACTCACAAGGAATTTCAAGCCCCATGGATCATTTGAGCATTGGTGGAAGTAGACATAGACTTGTGCGGTGACCAACCCGAAGAGAAAAGTGGCAACCAGAGTGCCAATCTCCATTGCACCAGAGGTGGCGGTCAGAGAGGTCATCGCCACACAGAAGATGTCCTTTAATTCGGAGTGTATGGAAGGGAATATCTCATGAACGGGAGGACCAGAGTTATAAAGACCAAGTTCATTGCTCGCTGTGCAACTTTGCTCGGGGCTGTGTGAGGATGTGAGCACTTCACAAGCTCTAGCAGAATTAGGGGGAGCACTTTCGTCTCAATTCATCTCCTCTGTCGAGCGTCGATGTGGTATAGTGACGTGAGAACGAAATAATCCAGATGAACCCCAGAATGCTAATTATTTGCACCCGCTGGCTAATGGACGTATCTTGCCAGGGGGTGGCGTGTCGCAGGGACTAAGAGGCATGCTTGGACATGCATGCGAAAGCCGCCCGGTCGGATTAATGCCGGCATCGTTCCAAGTGTATTATTCCTTCTGCCCGGTCAAGGCGGCACTGTTGGCTCGAAAACCGCGACCGTAGCTATGGTAGTCAAGAGAAAGACAGACCGCTCAGGCCCGATTGGCCATTGCGTCGATACCGTAAACAGATGCCACGGCCGAACACTCCGCCACCCTACGCAGATCAATGGCATCAAAACAGAGTTAATTGAGTTGGGTGCCATTACGTGCAGTGAGAGAAGGCCTCAAACAGTTCACCAGCCCTTTCAATTTACCTACATTTTCAACACCTTGAGAGAATGCATTTGGGACTCGGTGCAAGAGATTAATTGGCTAGAGCCTTTCGCGAAAGGTTAGTTTCTTTACTGCTCGCTGGGAGGCATATAACAATGCCCTCTACTATATTGAACGCGGAAATGTTCAGGATAGTTACCCTCGAAGGCCGATGCTCGCTGGATATCGTCGGTGCGACACATGTGTTCAAGTATCACAGAGGGTGATGAATTGTTGCCGAAACTAGAAGTTATTTCAGAGATGACCCGGGATTGGTGATATGACCTTGGATCATGGGGACATCAACTCCGCATTATGTCCAAACGGATTTTTCATTTTCTCAGCTCCGCCGCTTAACATCTACAATTAGAGAGTCCTACGCGGGCGTGCCTCGCTGAGATAGGATATAGTCCCATACCACACAATACATTCGCAGTTGTACTCCTGCCTTTCACATGATGCTCGCCGCTGTCCGGATGCATTGCCAGTGGCGCCCATGCCCAGAACCCGGCGTCTTGGATACAGAACCATGGTGTAGATTCGGTCGTCGGTGCTGGTTAGGATGCCGCTGAAGTATTCTCGCCCCAGTCCTCCCTCGCGGTGGCCAATAAAAACAAAAAACACCGCAATGCGTACCAAAATAAATTCATGGGACAGGTAATTGGGCGATAAGAACCGCAGACAACGGAGTCGGACGGGGCTTGAGGCGATGCGTCGATTTCCATGGTGATCAGTAGCTCCGTTATACCCTTCAGCATCACTGGAGAATCGTGGTTCCGTATCGAATGTGGTAGTCCCATTTGTTGCGCACCTAAGCTCGGGGCCTGCAGTATCGACTTGGAAAACCTTGCCTTGCATACATGTCGGTAATTCTTCTACCATCCAAAATCGCTTGTTCGCTAGTAAAATTAGGGCATGAACCGGTCGCCCGTCTAGCTGCGTCCTCAAACATTATGGCCATTTAGTTCATCAGTGGAGTGGGGGAGAAGATGCCGGAAGAATTGGTCTTGAACATAGAGCTTGAGCTATATGCTAACCACAGAAGCCGAAGTATACATGTGGGTCATTCCCATTTCTGTCGATTCCCTTGCGCCGATTCCCGAAGGATGCCGGTGAGCTACGCACGTGCCAAGTGGGTAGGCGGTCCAGAGTCCTGTCCACTCATCGGATTGGCGAACGTGGCCTAGATATATTCAGGGGAGCATCCTGGCCACCGAGGGATTTTCTCAAGGCAGGCACGTCAGGTCAGGGATGGGACGATGGAAAAAAATAAGCGGCACCTCCTTTCGTTCGCATGATGTTCGTGCCGGATCAGGTTACAAGGAGCGGACGGATGGGACAACTGTGGATAGGCTTCAGACAATGACCCTCTCCTTGTGGTTGATGGTTACCGTCACCTCTGAAATTCGAACGAGAGGACTTTCAGGGGCTTGCTCAACGCGCGATCGGAGCCCTACGAAGAGCTGGGTGCCGGTCATTGAGAAATTCGAGCTTCATAAGGATCAGAGGGGGTGTCCTGTGTGGCGGGACAAACACAGGCTGATTGAGACATACCAGATTACCTGAGTTAATTCTTAACGACCTGGAGGAGTTCCCGGGATATCGCTCAGAACAAGGTATAGTATGTAGTATGGAGTCGCTGTTCGGACCTGCTGGTGGAGGATTGAAAATGTAGGGGAAGCGGTATTATGTCTTCCGTATAGACGCGCAATGAGGCGTTCTGATCGGCATTCGATGCGTCTGTCGCCGAGATACTTACACCACGAGAGAAGCTGCATAAATGATCAACAGAATGTATCGGCGAAATCTGCCTCACCTTGGCTTGAAGCGGTCATTCTCGTTCGGCGTGTGCCTATGGAACCCCATTAGACGCGCGAACATCTGAGATATGGGACCCCGGGACGCACTGTCGTTTTCTTTGTAAAAAAACGCCTACGATTGCACCGGCCACGGCCTCGAATGGAGCTGAGCGCCAGGTCTGCATTCCGGCGATTCGGCACCGCAGATTCACTCGCAAGCTGTTCATCATGTCGCCGCGGATCAAGCCCGACCCAATTTTCAAGCATTGTAGCATGCCGCCCATTATCCAGCTTCTGCGCCTTACTACAGGCCTCCTTATTCGACTGCGCCATTATACTTTGGACACGATGAAGCGTTGTCTGCGCCACTCCACCCAAGTGGCTATGGACGTCGGAAAATATAAAGCCTGGCCTAAAGCGGGTGGGACGGTGTTGAGCCCAGCACAGAACTCGTACCCTCGGTACAACACGGAGGAGTTTTTCCCTGAGACGTGCACCTGAGGGATTTGTTTAGCAAAACGAGGCTCAAAGATTGCCGGTCCATCCGTTTGGCTCCCTATGAGGCGCTTATCAAGAGCTTTAAGATATTCTTGCCCTTCAGAGATAGATCTTGCGGAATTGAAGACATTTTAATAGGCGTCCATCAGAAGATCAAGGGAGATGTCCACTATTGTTGCCTATATTATTGGAAGCTTTGCGGACGGTTTGCGCAGCACGCCTTCGTCAGCGCGGCCGTCTGGTTCATTGAAATGCATCGACACCATTGAAATACATATCTTCAAGCGCTTGGAAGAATGCAGGATTTAAATAGGACCGTCGGATCCAACCGACATAAAGCAATCGTAAATGTGTTGCCGCCCGCGGTGTTCCCGGGTGTCTCAGAGAGACCCTTTGAGATAGATGTGTCGCCAACGAATTTCGGGGAGAGCGCCCAACTTCTGTGGGAATGCCGTCAGTCATGGTATGCCCTTGGCGCGCACAGATACGGGTCGCGCGGAATCTTGACAATGAAAAATCACGACACGGGTTCGTACAACAGAAGTCAGTACATGTCGTAAATCGCAAATACGCCGAGACCGGGATCGGGTTGGCCACAGAGCATGTTCGTGATTGACCAGATCGCAGATAGCCAATAACATGCGTGCCTTCTGCCTTCTGCTTCTGGTTTGTGGAACGTGGCCAGCTGTTTCCATTTGTTCCTGGTCTTGTGGGGGTCGGATCGCGTAGCCGAGTTGTTATACAGCACGCGATAAGAGCGTCGATTTGTTGTAACGTCTGTCTATGAGATACTAATTTCTTGCAGGCTATTTCTTGCAGGCTATCTATAAGAGTCGCCGTAATTTAGTGCTCGAGCGGAAAGGAGGCGGCCACTGGGAGTGGGGCGGTAATCCCAAAAGCTGGTAGATGTCAGTAACTTTGAGTATGCGAGACTGACTTGATTGGACCTTTGAGGCGATAGATCATTTGGCGCGAGGAGGCAGTGAGGATCAAGTGAGGATGCCACCGTCCACGCGCCTGATGAATTGATAGCCGGAGCAAGGCCAAACTCCAGCAAACACCTCCCAGCTCCTGCCCTCTTCCACATCTACCCGAGACAGATAATCTCGAGATGATTACCCAGTCAAACTAAGAAGCCTATCAGATACATATGCATCCGGTAGATCATCCCGCTCTGGACAGCTAAACTGACACTTGGCTGTTTGCTTCCATCCTGGGGGCCGATTTTCTCAAGTTTTCTGACCGACTCTTACCGCACTAGAGTCTTGCGGGCGCGCTGCGCGTACGCGCGTGTACATCAAAAGCTCTGACACTCGACGCTCTTTGGACGCAATGCCAAGATTCTAGTGGAGCAACGAATCTGCATGGTCCGATCTCAGCCCGAGATTATTTGTCTTTCCTGCCGTTTTCAATTAAACGCCTTTGTCCAGCCGGTGCAACATGGGTTTGTGGCGCCAGTCTACGGAGGCCTTCGGCCGTGATCTTCGTGTTCGTCTGGGGCAGCTCCGCCACATTTAATGATGAAATCATCATCCCGATGCTCGTGCGTGGCCTTTGCACCGCATTCGCGCTAGCCGCTCCCGCTGTCCCCGTTCGATGGCGCTTCGGTCCAAACGATTCACTTTGAACGCCCTGCTCCCGCAATCATACTATCAGCCCACACATCTTGCATGCGGTTGAAACCTCGAAAACGACCGGTGAACCGGTACGTTCATTCGAAAGCTGGAGAGACTTCCCGATGACTGCGCCGCAGCGGTTTCCTTGTTTTAGTTTTTTGTATTGCGCGGAGGATCATTTTTTGGCGTTGACGGGTTCAACCCCTTTGGTCTCAGAACACGGGGGGCAAAAGGGATGGCTGATGAATTGTCGTCTCGAACCTCCCTTCGCGCGATCCTCGGGTGCGTCTGCGACCAAGAACTCAATCCCCAAGATAAGTTCATTCCATTCTTACGGTGGTGCCTTGAGTTGCAGACGATTTTAGCGACGACACATATTAATACACTGCGCGCAGCAGTACTTGATGTTCGTGCTGGCGTTGACTCGATCATTTATACTGCGCCATTTATAGCGCCCTGGAATCCACTAACTTCCGTGGGAATCGGCCACTGGACAGCATCACAAGCCCATTCAGGCGTTCTCTCGGAAGCTCTTGCGCCCGACTTCCAAATGTGCACGCCCTCCGCCAAGCCCGGCTTGGACACTGTTTCTCTTTACTCCACCACGCACTCCGCATTCATGGGTCTTCACGAATTTCAAGCCACCGCATTCAAAAACATCTGTGGATTTGATCTAGCGGATATTGATACGTGATTGATACCAGCGTTAGTGTCCATTACCGTCCATATCCACGTCTAAATATACTTTCCTTCATCCCCTTTTGATGTGTCGCCGGTGCCGCCCGTAAAGCTGGGGAAGGAGTGGGTCCGATAAGAGGCTCCTCTGTACAGGAATAACCCTGTGGTCGGGAAACTCAAAATTCTGCACCCTCCCCTCCCACTGGCTGCGCGCTCTCGGCGCTTGTTCGCGGGCCGCAGATCCTGTGGGCTCTCTCACGGAGGCGGTGTCGAGCCGTTGGGCAGAAAGAAGCGAGATGTACGTTGTGGGCCGCCCGCGTTCCACCATTTAGTTAACTTTGCACACCACGTGCCCGTCCGGCATGCCGCGTGGGCCGCTCGACGGGAAATTCTAGTTCTTCCAGCGTTCGCGGTGTTATCCTGGATGAGTTCTGAAACGAGGGCGAGAGATTGTCTCCACGAGGGCCAATATCATTTCACACCCGAAACAACCGCGGTTCAGCGGGAGGAATCTTCAATTATATATATATTTGCATCCGTTTGGTATCTTTTCCAACTCCCGCAATCCACCGCCGGGCTGACTCTTGCGTCAGTGTTGGCGGGACGACGTGGCGGGGACATATTTCTCCTATGTCAAACTCGAAATGATGCGCCCGCCGCTACATTCACACATTTGACGTCCCCCGCGGAGGATGGTTAAATGCCCATGCTGTGTGGTTGCCAGTCAGCGAAAAATCGTTATTATATTGTCCGCGATGTACACACTGGTCCCTTGGGCGATAGGAACGATCAACTCTCACGCCCATTCCCGTCTTCTGGCCCGCGTCATCACATGGTGCCAATTTATCCAATATTCATTCAATTGGGTCTGTCTGATGTCCGGTCCTCTATAGCCTTAGTGTGTTTAAACGGAAAAAACACGGAAATAGAATTTCATCAGCATTAAATGGCAGTCCAACCCGTTCCTGCCCGCGTAATAGTCTAACAGCCAGCTTAGCAACCTTCTCCGCTTTCTTTGGATCTGCTACACTCCATTGGTCCAAATTCATGCTGCAAGCCTTTACGCATACTGCTCCAGACCGGCCATTCTTAGTCGCCGCCCTTGTGATCTTCTTCCGTCATGACCCTGGACCGAAGTCCATCTCCCTGCGTTTCGACACATGGCGGAACTGTCGTCGATCCTGCTCTAAGCTCTTCCTACCATGAGGAGTGAATTGCCTGTGGAACTTGATTAGATGCACCTCCGACGCGTCTGAATTCGCCCGTGAGGCTACCGATTGGTTCGGGAACTGACGATAGGTTACGGCACGGTGTTTGGTTGCATCAAGTCCTGTTTGAAGGCGCGGTGTCCTTTTCGGGGTTACTTGGATCTCCGATCTCCTCGTGCCTCCGCAATCTGTTGCGCGCCAATCAGTCCGATCTTTCTCCACAGCACTTAAAAGCGGCCGACCTTTTGCGCCTCGCCCACTTTATCCTCTCATGACTGCCCACAACATCTTGTTCAACGCCATTGTCGATCGCGAGGACGAGTCCCGTACTACTTCACCAGGATTGGGCATGCAGTCGTCGAGATCGCCCGTGATGTCGCCCTCGATGTCCAGGATGTCGCATGCATACTGGGGAGGAGGTGAGGACTACTCCTCAGTGTTTTGTACACTTACTGAGCCACCGACGTAGACCACAGTCTCCCGCCCACCGAACGCAACATTGCCCGCGACTATCCGTATTCTCAATATCGAACGGAGATCCCATCCCCCCTGGAAGGATCCGCCAATCCCACTCGTTCGTCTAAAGAGGCTTATGGGCCCCAGGCCGAGTCTCCCAATCCCACCATCGACTTCTCTGGCTTGATCCCGATGTATGGAGACCCGGGGTCCCCCGATATGAACTCTCGCGGCCACCTCATAGATCTCTCATACGACCATGAATGGCCGTCATCCAATATGGCACAGTATGATAGCTTTCAGCGCAACAAAGCTCAACTGTGGCCATCTCTTCCCAGCGGCAGTGCCTCCAGCACGCACTGGAACTCGTCCTTCAGCGGGGCCGGTTCGATGTCGCAGCATCTACATGAATATGTACCTTCCCCGCCGTCGCCGTACTCTTCCGCGTCATCATCATCGCCTTCCCCAACATACTTCCTGCCCCCACCGTCGACTTCCACCATCCCAACCACCCCAGCTTCCTCTCGGCGCGGCGCTGCCGACCAAGGGGCGGCCAAGAAATCATGTTTCCACTGTCATGTCACCTCCACCCCGCTGTGGCGGCGCGAGCCGTCAACCCAACGTCCGCTGTGTAACGCCTGTGGTCTGTATCTTCAGCAGCGAAACAAGTTGCGTCCGCAGGCGCTGATTGACGCAGACATCGACGACGACGATACGCCGCAGATCCCGGACGAGGAATACACCGGACCGAAGTGCAGCCACTGCCTCACGCGTCAGACCTCCGTCTGGCGCAGGAGCAAAACCGGCGCACAGGTGTGCAACGCGTGTGGGGTGTACGCCCGACTGCGGGGCAAGGAGCGGCCGCTGTCGTTGAGACGCAACAAAATCAAACCGCGTACTAAACACTCCAGATGATCGATGCTATCCACCTAGAATCCCGTCCATTCGTGTACTCTATTATGAGCCTATTGTTGTTAAATATTTCGAGTTCGAGTTCTGTATATATGCAATGTATCCCTTCTTCCATCTTGACAAATCCCTCAATAGCCAATTTGACCCAACATGTTAATCTTTCACGTCAACGTAATCCAACGCGAAAGCCTTCGTTCAGACAAGCTCGACACACCCTACTGGCATTGCCATGATGTATGTACCCAAAATGCCGAACTGTCAAAGTTGAGGCGATGTCAAACTGATAGCAATCTATGGACGTACGTCAGAGCAATGTATCCAATTGACACCATGTACTCCTTGACGGCACCACACGTTCAGGGAGGACCACATAGATTGAGCGCAGGTCCGGTGTAGACACAGTCGGCGCCCGGATGCGATATTACTCAGAGGGCCGCAGATGCACTCGAATATCACAGGCCGTAGTCGGTTAGGAGCGGAGAATATTTGATGAACAGGATTCATGTTCCTGTGGTTCTTGCGACCGAATTGAATACGACGTGTTTTCCGGAGAGCAGCGAGGACCGATGGTTTCAATTGTGGGGGGCAGAAAATGCCTGTGTCTACCACGAACTTTTAAATGCTTCTGGGTCAGGGACAGAACCTTCGTTGCCGTACCGGAGAAAGATGTTAGGATACGCGAGATGGCTCAACGCGGCCCAGATTAAAGGCTGCCTACATATCCCGCACGTAGGTGACATCGACTTAAAATCCTAGCTTCACTGGGTCCGAGGTACGACGAAGTCAATGGGCGCGACCGACGGCAGCTGAATACATATATCTTGGCAGGGACGAACAAATGATATGTGACTTCGGAGATTTTTCCCTACTTAGGTGCGACAACAAATAGAACTCATGTCAACTCAAGCGCCCGGATGACGGGACGTAACTCCCCGTTTCACCGGGAGGTGGGGCTTGAACCGGTGTATCTGCAACGGACAAGCAACGGACAACAGGAGGTGAACCATCGACATTAAATTCCTGTCTTCATCGGCGGAGGAAGGCGGCAAACAGAACGCAAATGAAGGCAAGAGAATCCGGGATGGTTTACCTTCCGAGCACTGGCTCTGACGTCTGATTCTCTAGTACAGCCAGTTTCTCGTAGTCGTCAGAATCATGAGAGCTTATTGTTTTTGATGTTGACCGTGCGGAAAAAAATCCTCCCAACGGGTCTGATCTATTCGATTCCTGTCCGAATATCTAGGAAGTCAATACAAATTGTAGCCATCCAATGGAAGAAGTAATTCCCCAAATCCATGCTGGTTGTCAGATTCGTCTAGCACCACCGGCCCAGGGTTTCGTCATGATAATAACCTTCGTCGATCCACCGCAAGCTAACACCGCGGGGTATGATCCAACCGCAGATCCAAGGTCCGGCGAGCAGATCCTCGTGGGCGGATGTGGCGTGTCCGGCCAACTCTGTGAAGCGGCGCTTCCAGATTTTCCAATGACTGTCCAGCTTTGTCTGTATATCAGCGCCTGAGTAACCGCCAGTGGAGAATGGAGATGGTTTAAGCACGTCGATGCCATTTGATTTTACTTTGAATTTGCGATAAAAAGGGACCAGAGGATAGCTCTGGTGGAAGACGAATACAAATTCCATCCCTCTTAGCGATGCAGCACAAATTGAACTTTGATTGAACAGATAACGGGCGAGTCCGGGATTTCCCGATGCCGCCTTGATTCGCCATCAGAATCACGCATCACCGATTGTTCCCGCCTCACAGTCGCTCGACACTCAGGCTGAGCATTTCTGTCAAGAGCTGGCTGCGAGAGGCCGTCAGTGTTCAAACCCTGCTCGTGCCGACATTGCAAGTTTTTAAAAAAAAAACACAAAATTTTGGTAGCACATCAAGGAATCTCCAATCCTACTGACTCCTGAGCGCTCACGCCGGTGCGTCCATAGAACGAGCGCACATTACCAATATCGTGAGATCCACAGCCTGGTTCCATGGACTGATTCCACCGGCGCCCATATATCCGAAACAGTTCGAAGGTCCGGGCAAGACTTGGCAAGACTTGGCGTGGTAGGCGGACCCACTGGTTTCAAGTACGGAATCCACATTCCGCACAATAACAGACAATAACCGTGTTTTTTTTCTTCCTGCCTTGCCTTGGCTGATTGATTAATTCGCCTTATTTCCGGGTGGCTGTCAGGCTCGGTCGAACGCCCGCAGTCAGCGCCCCGGTTATACCATGTCCGGAGCGTCACTATGCTAGGCTGTGCGGCAGATCCCGATGTTCCCAAAACATCGAGGGCTTTGCCACTGTAAGACTCGGACTGGGTTATTATCGCTGGGTAATCCATGAGACGGATCACAGCACTATGTTTAATGAGGGACTTTAACCCGGATGCACCGGCAGTAATCCGTAGAACGGGTTGAAAAACCGGGTGGGAAATGGTTTAGAAACGGTTGAGGTGATCTAAAAAAATGCTTTACCCCGGTCCGTGGCGCTGTTTTCGCCTGATTCAAGTAACCCATTTACCGGGTTTTTGGCAAACAGGTGACATGCACTCACGGTAGCGGCGACGATATCAGCCAAGCCGACTAACCACTGGCCTCACTTGGCTTGGCCACGAGCGCCCCGATTCTGAATCTGTGGAGACCAAGGCTCTGTGCGGGCTACAAGAAAAGAAGAGTCAAGCGATTCCCGGTGAGTCGGCCCATCCTCAGCGGACGCAGCGTCAGAGGAATTAATCTTGAGATTACGCGTGAGAGAGTCTGATGAGAACGGTGTAGCGGGGAAAGGCGACGGCCACTTAAGGCACATGGCGGATATGGACAAGGATGGATGATAGCCGATCAACTACATGTACGGGATAGCCGACTACTACCACAACAGACCACAACGGCGTCAGTGCAGAGTTGAATCGACGAAGGAAAATACGGTTGCCCTCTTTGACCGGGCGGATTCAATAATTTGTGGTAGACAATTCTGACGGCATGCTGCGAGTGTGGAGTAGGGTGTGACTCAGTGAGTGTTGGAATATCAAGCCGCCATCAGCCACCATCACTGATGGGATTTATGATCCGGACCTTACTCAGCCCGAGGTTGGACTTACTCATAGATTACTCAGTTATGCAGAATCTTGCAGTAAATTTCTCCAGTATAAATACCTTTAGTTATTTAGTTGCAAAGGAGTACATCCTTTGCAACTTCTCAACCTCCTGAGCTTATTTCAACGGTGAGCGGACAAAATACATAATTAAATATTTATTTGGAATCCAAGCGGCGTCCAGGAGTGCGATCCCTTCGACTGCGATCAGAGCCAAGTCAAGATCCACAGTGACTGAGATGGCTGGAAATATATAGAGGCCCAAAGTATAGCTTCAGTCGTGACCTGAAGGAAACTTCGTACGCGTCAGAGCGACCGAAAGAAATGATTTTAACCAGATCGCAGCGAAATCCAGCAGGAGCACGCATCGTGCGCTCAAGGTCCTGTCGGAATCAATCTCTCCTCAAACACAGCCCGTGCTTGCCCAGAAAATGTACCGCATTGAAGGTGCGCAGCGGGAGCCGATGATATGGAGAACCGGAAATGCCGCGGAAACTAGAGGTGCGGGAGAAGCTAGAGGGAGAGTGGAGTCTATTGGCACTGGTGTTTATTTTCCGCTCCGGAAATACATGTTGCCATTATGAGACACAGTTTTAGGCTTGTATCCCGGGGAGCTTTAAAATTTAAATTCTCCACAGATTTCGAACTACAGACAAATTGGGTATCTATTCAGATGTGAATTTTCAGATGCCCCGGAACTTTCCGGGCTTCCATCATTCAATAATAAAACTTCAATGAATCTTGTTTCAAGTGTGAACCCGGTTGCCATGCCCGGGCTCAGTAAACGAACTAAGGGCAAGCGTACGTATCCCGCCTCGCGTGTGGAGCCCTCGCGATTGATCCGTAACTTCAAGTTCTGAGCAATCAGTATCCTACAACCTGACATCCTCGCTGTCGTAATTCTCAGGTCGAACTCTGATTAAAAGTCATCGAGTCTGGAAATGAACAATTATTTTGCAGCGAACCCTGGGAGGTACGGGAAATTTGGTCCGGCAGCGGAGTGAAGCGGGAGCCATGGGTTTCCTCTCGATCTCCGATTCCTTGGCTAGCGAGGGTTCACAGAGTCCAGGCTTGCGAACTTAATCATGGGATATCTCATCGGATCGTGCACGAGAAGATCAGGCCTGATTCCGACCCCCGTTCTTTCTGGACCCCCGCGCGCCGGCCACAGTCTAGGCGATTGAGGAACTGGGATCGTTTGTATCCTTAAATATTACACATTGCAGGTCCGGGCGGAACGCAGTGCGCGGACGACCCCTAGGCTCCCTCGCTCTCCTTTGTTCCAAATCGCTCTTGATACACATCCTCCGCAGCCTTGGCGGCGTCATAGTCCAGGATCGACTCGTGCATCTCTTTCGCTGCGGTCCGGTCAGAAGTTTTCGCTCCGATTTGACAATCACACGTACATTCCATGAAGTCCCCAAGATTCGTCCCGTTCCAAAGTGACTCGCGGGCCACCCATTCCGCGCGCGGCTTGCGCAAGGACTCATACGCCGTGAGCCGCATCGGGATGTCCGCGCGCGTTGTGCCAGCAGGAAGGAGCGCTCCGAGAGCCGCGGCGTCCTCCAGCGCCATTGCACCACCTTGGCCTAGCGACGGCAGCATGGCATGCGCCGCGTCGCCCAGGAGCGCAGTGCTTCCTTGTGTCCATGTCTCCAGCGCCGGGATTGTACGCATCTGCCATTTCAAAACCTTGTCGGGAAGCGCTGCGAACAATGGCTGGAACTGCGGGTGAAACTCTGCGAACAGCGCCTGCACCTCTTCACGCGTGGCGGCCGCGGACCAGGCTGGATAATCGCTCGAGGTCAGTTGGTAGTTCAATATCAGCAACGGACTGAAGGACCTGGGTCATCTTGGTTCTTCTCCGGGACCACACCGTTGAAGTTAATCCGGGTCCCGTTGCGGCAAGGATACAGCAGGAGGCCTCGGACTGGAGAGCCTTGAAAAACGGCGCGCATCCCACCATCTCCACTCCTGATCCATTCGAGCCCCGGAATTGCCGCGAGCACCGACGCGTCGAGGACCGTGCGGTGGCCCGTCATTCCGGAAGCGATTGATTTTTGCACCCGCCCGAGGACCTGCGTGCGGATGGTGGACTTCCGGTGTATGTGATAGTCAGGTCGCGCCGCGGTATGGTATATTGCCTTGCTCACAGAAATTCCATCGGCCCCCAGGACTGCATCGCCCTCGATCATTCGACCATAGTTCAATGTCAGGGCAGCTTCCGCAGTGTCGCATCTTAAGACTTTGCTCGATATGTGCATCACAGCGGCCGGGCCCTCGCCTGGACCAAGAGCGAGACGTTCCAATTCCGCCCATAGATCACTTCTATGGCAAAGAATGTTCTGACGAGATTCAACGGGCGGCAGTAATCCGGAGGGAAATCGAGCACGTACAGGATTCTTTAAAGGGGGCGTCCACCTGGTCGTCATCCCCTCGAAATCCCCTTTCGAGGACTCGAACCTGACCATCTGACGAAGAGTGCGCAAATCAGAGCCTGGGGCGGCGCAGGTAAAAACCACACACTGTATCGAAACGGACGGCCCTCAAATTATCCTTCATATATCCAAAACGCTCCATCATGCGTAGGCCATTCGCCCCTACGACGAGGGCCGCGCCTATCTCCCCCGTGACCTGCGCGGACTCGAATATGTGGGACGGAAATAAGTAGGATCGGAATGACACGTTATGTTAGTTGTCCCCATTCACCTGTACTATGTCGGAAAAACCCGCGGAAGCCGATAAGCCGATATTAGGCCTTGTCAGGCTTCAAGGCCCGGGCTTTCTTATCTTGACAGGATAAGATAGACGTTCCAGATAAGGCAAGGAGATATTATGCCATGATAAGGCGCGCTGACATTACAAAGCTTAATAATCTTGGTGAAAAATATATGCAGTATTTGGCTTACTGTGGTGGTTGTTCCTGTTTTGATTTTAAGACTATTTGAAACAGACCCTTTGCGGGAATCGAACCAATGACCTTCATATAATTGTCGAAGTTATAATCATACAGGTACACTAACTGCGCCAGGCAGTCATTCAATAGATGATAAACTTAGCTCAATACATAAGCGACTAGCTCTTCTACGGTTTCCCCCGAAAAATACAAAGCTATCCAAAAGCCATCTGTGTTCTCGTTCTACGCATATCTAATTTCCGCCTTTTCGCTACCGCGACCCACAGAAACTACTACGACTCTCTGAGTGACTGTGCGGCGCGTTTCGAGCCGAGGGCGGCGCGGACACATTACTTCTGACAAGCACCGTATCATCGCAGGCGGCTGCTTGATAGGCCCTTAATGAGGCAGTTTTCCCTTGGTTGATGAGCTTGCAGTCAACAGTAAAAGAGAGAACACACTTATGTTGGAACATCTTTGATGGGCATCAGCGGCATTGACGCCGGTGGGGACGGGTTTCGTCAGGCGAATGCCAAGGGGTAGCGGTAAGCTTTTGCTACAATCCTAATGGAGAAGGCTGACCTTTATTTCAAGGGATTAGAGCCAGGATTGAAGAAGAAATGACTCACTTTGCCTTGTGCTCAACTCTGATGGCCACCAAGAAACTCGGCATCGCGCGGGCGCATTTCGAAAAACAAACACCGACATGGAGTGGGGACCTGAAGGGCCAATACCGACGAAAAGCCGCATTTTTTAGGTCAAAAGTTCTGAGCAAGAATTGAATGAGTTGACTCACTTTGGGTCCTGGGACACATTTTGATAGCCATAATGAAATTCGGCCTGGCACCGGCGCGTTTCGACGGACGGACGCGAAACGATACCCGGAGGCTCCTGGGATGGTCTTAATGAACAGGTATTCTGCTTAGCCCAAGAGAATTGGGTAAAATTGAAAGGGAAAATGGCTTACTTGTGTCCGGGGGCACAGTTTTGATTACCATCAGGAAAGTCGGCATCCCGCGGACGCGTTTCGACAGGCGAACGTGAGCGGGGACCGGGAGACGCTTGGGACGTTCCTACGAAAGAATTCTGGACTTAGTTCAAGAGAATTGGTGAAAAAAATGAGGTTGAAGGGCGAGACGTACCTGGGCCGACGAGGTCCGTTGACAGGTGGGTGCTGGCTCGCCGGCGGCACCCAGCTCTTTGGAGAAACAATAATCCACGAACACGGGTGCGACGGGGCCTCTTTCATCCAGCAGCAACCCCGCGTGCTTTTGTTCCTCTGCCAGTGCCTACAGCTCGGCCATCTGCTGCGTGAGGAAGTCCTTGCTCTTGCTTGCGAGACTTGCTGCCTCCTCCTCCTCAAATGCAGTGCTCACTGCGTCTGCACATTGTTCTGCCGGGAGGTGCCTTGCGCGGATGGTACGCCAATGCGTGGTTGACGTAGAGGAGCTCGACCTCGACGGTGGAACGTTGCCCCGCGATGGCCTGGTCAAGCGCGAGGATACGTGCTCGCTCCTGCAACTCATAGCGGCGTTCTTGCTGGCGATGGAGTACTCGCCAGGAAAACATAAGAAAAGTATATGTTGCGGCGTCGCCTTCGGGACCGCTTCGATTGCGCACGAGAGAATGTGCTGCACACGTCATTGAAAGAGGGTGCGGGCGAGTCAATCGAGGCGCCGTCCTCGGTCCCAGGCCCCGGCCGGTCGAGGTCAGACAAGTTGTCGAGTTCGCAAGCGCCTTCGCTCGCGCTTGCCATGCGGTGACGTGGGCGAGGTCATCGAGTTGGTCGACGTGAGGATCTACAGCGAGTCCACAGCCAATCGAGAAACTTCCGCCGCACCGCAGCGCTCCTGCTCTCGAGATATTCCATGCGTGTCAGTGCACGCCCCGCGAATGCTGGTTCGGCAGCAGAGGCACAGGAGATGGCTACGCAGTAGGCTTCGAGCACTGGACTGTGTGGATGCACACACGGTGAGTGAGGTTCATTAACAGGGAGACAACAGTGGTATGTACTTACTCAGAAGATTGATATATATAGCTACGTCATGCCCGACGGGTGCGAGGGACTGCAGCTCGGAGAGTCTGTAGGAAAATGGAATTGAATTAGTTCGGAGGCAGGTGCCATCGAAGAATATGCGGATGTCTTCGTTCCGGATAAAGCAGACAACATGGATCGATGCGGCTGGGGGTGGGTAAGGATACAATGATTGCTGGTGGATGCCACACACCGGACGGGGTGACCATGTCGAGGTTCCCCTCGAGGATGAGCCCGTCAACTCTGCGACGGTGGCACCCCTGAGCATGCTGACGTGCCATACGGTCTGGCCGAGTGAGTGTGAGTAGATTTGTAGGGCAAGAAATACGTCTTTTCACCAAGGAAAGTGCGGATCTCAACCTGAGGCCCTTCTCCTGGATGATATAGTTGATGTGGAAATGGGCGTAGACTGGCGTATTTTGTATTGTGCGGTCCCTGCTTGCCCGCAATCTTCCCATGCGCTGAAAAGAAGATTGAGTGTCTAGTGATGTGCGGGTCGGGTCGGCCTTGAAAGCCCGGGCTTGGGTCGGGTCGGGGCGGGCTTGGGCTTGAGGAAATTCCCGACCCGACCCGAGCCTGCTAGTAGGGCCCGGGTCGGGTCGGGCTTGGGCTTGGGCCCGGGCTTGACTGTGTCTTTTTTTGTTCACTGCAGTCAAGTAATTTTCACAGCAGATTCGGTGTCCTGTATATGATTACTCATTGTAAGTTTCATTCTGTAAATTTTGAGCCCTCACAGATGATTTCTTCAACACCACTGTTTAACCATCAATCCATCAAAATGACTCGGCCTACTATCGCGACTTGCCAAGCCACATTCAAGGTAAGGAGACTTGCTGGGGATGCTGTATTTCGGTTTACCAATGTTGAACTGCCCAATGTTACCATTTCATTGGAAAAATCCGACCCCGAGTGGGACTCACTGAGGCCCGGGCTCAAGCCCGGGTCGCGGGTCGGACAAAATTCTGGGCCCGACCCAAGCCCTACCTGAGCCCTACCTCGGGTAGGGCCTGGGTCGGGCTTCAAAGCCCGACCCAAGCCCGGGCTTGGGCTTCAAGCCCGACCCGGCACATCACTATGAGTGTCATTCATAGACAGGGTAACTTGACAAGCACGTACACCCTTCAGACAATTCAGGGGACACATTCTATTCACCTTGTCCGGAGGGGTCAGGGAGACTTGTGCGCAAAGTATACAAAGGATGCACTGGCCCAGCTCGCGTCGCAGTCAAGGCAGGCATTTCGGTGCTCCAACGAGAGCCGTGACGCGATGAGCCACTGGCAGCGTCACTTTGAGATGCCGGGGACAACGTGGCAGACTCTATAGTTCATGGAGCAAAGATAGTAGAATGGGTCTGGGTAGGATTCGCCGCAAGAGAGACGGCAGAGAAAAGGGTTTCCAGCGAGGAGACCGTCGGTCGTGGTGGCAAATCAGAGGAGAACGCGGACACATGACTAACATCTCAATCTCACATAGAACGTTGACCTCAATCAAACCTCAATTCAAAGCTGTCACGCTCTGTTTCATGGCTCCAGACAGCAAGGTGCCCTATAGACACTGTCCTGGTCGCGACCTCCCACAGGGCTTGTTGAATCATGAACTCGCGTGTGGTGCTGAAATCGCCGACGAGAAAAACACTAGATTTGCGGAACAACTGAGGGCAGAACAAGGTAAGTTCCGCCCAAACAGCCTCTCACATTTATGAAGAACATTGTACAGGTCGAGCTGGGCATGCACAACTCAATACCCGGTTCGCAGCTCAAGTTGTGTTGCGCTTCTGATGTATAATAATATCAAGCTTCAGCTGAAAAGTTTGTACCCGAGGAGAGCGTAGATAGAATTTCATTAAATTATTAGCTGGTACAAAGCTTGTAGGAAGCGTGACAGGTTGAGCAGAGATTGTCCTACATCTTGGGGCCATCGTATTCTGGCTTTCGGTTGTGGCAGGCATCGCACGCGCTGTCGATCCTGCATCGAAGGAAGGCCGTCTCCGTACACGATGTCGAACTGCAATTTATTCCAAAACCACAATGATGTACGATGGCAGCTATTGTAACAGCTCCTACAAGAAGACAACATCCCAACCATTTTTTCCATCGTCTTATGCCCCGTGACACTGTTGTCGGTGCAACGCCGCGCCCGCGTCGAGAGGGGGTGAGCGAGTGAGTACACCACAGCTTGGCGGAAAATACCATATACAGTACAGACAAATGTGTCAGTAGTCAGTTATCACACAGCACAGAGACAATGCAGCCCGTATAATGATAGCGTGTTCACGGGCCGTACTGATACCCCACCTGCGCATGGCATTCATGATTCCCGCCAACACGTTTGAACCTGCATCAACCCAGTCAATCGTAAGAATCCCAGAACACCTACGTGACTTGCATTGTTGAGTTCTGCAGCATGTCGAACACAATGAAAAACCGGTCCATGCTCTCGCGAATATACATGTGGTCGAGCTGTGATATACGCACATCCCGCCCGGTCACTGTAATACTGTCTTTTAAGGAAAAGTTTAGGTTATCCTCGGCTGCAGCAAACATCCATTAGCAAGTGCTAAATGCACCTTCAGGAAGTTTACCCCGATACAGCTGCCCCGTTCTCAGCTCCATCGTGATGATTTGCCCCAACGACTCATGCAGTTTGGATTGGATAGGGGCCACCGGTCAAGTCTTCATCAGCCTGGCTCCAGGCTGGAGCTCGTTCGCATGAGTGCAGCACGAAAGAAAGAGGTTGACAAGGCTACCCGCCCGATCAGATATAGCCCAGGAGAACTGTGACATGGCTGAGGAAGCTTGAGAGAAGGTACCAAGAATGCCGGAAGTGCTCAGGTACAGGCAGCGGCCGACAACGGGCAGGGAGCGTGCGTATTAACAAGTCCATAGACGTGACGCTGAGAGTACTTAGGATACGCTGGACGACCATGAGAGAGGACAGCGGGAGCGCAGGATTATCATGCCAGATAACCGAGGCCGGCAGCCGGATAAGTGCCGCATAATGCCGCTGGCTCCCTTATATGATCCTTATCATGACATTATCAGGCCGTGAGATTATAAGGCTATTTTTATTTTTCCGACATATGTGCCCGTTCTGCCTGAGGGCAATGGCAGCCGCCAAACCAGCGATTCCCGCCCCGACGATCGAGATCTTCAGGGGTTGCGGGGGGGATATTATCAGCGAAGCCATTTTGGGTGTTGGGGTGGAGGTGCGAGTGGACAGTGGGATAGTTCCTGCCTATAAGAGATTGCTTGCTTTATAGCAATTTCGAGCAGGTTGACGACGAAGTTTACCCAATGCCGCCAGGTGCGTGGTATCCCCGCGCCGTGCGTCTCGTTATCTGATAAGGATACGCGTGGCTAATCGGCACACTGTACAGTGTACGTGGTTCATCGGCATCATAGCTGACTCAATCGAGCTTATGTCGGCGGGCCTGCCCACCGGGCAACCGCTTGGAAGTGGCATACAAGCGACATCATGTGGATGCACGGCAGGACATCGAAGGTTTTTGCTCCTGTTTTACGCTTGCGCCGACAGCGGCACCGTTATGAACAACTAAAGAGGCCCCCCCTACCTGTTTTTGCCCGCTTGTTATTGTAGTATGCGGAATGAATGCGCTGTATATCAGCAAATGTCAGGTAAACACGGTTTCCACTTACTCAGCTACTGTATAACTACATTCAATCTGACCAAGGGGGTGATGCATGACCCAAATTAACGATTCAATGATTCAACCATGGCCGAAAGTTGGTGTTACAGTACCTAAAAATTCGACCACCGGAACGAAAAAAAAAAAAAAAAATTATGCGTCGCGGATGTGATTTTGAGCAGATTTCGAGGGGCCGTGATGGGCCGTGATGGATTTATATGAGTTCCAAGAGGAGCAACTTGGAGTGATCGGAAGTCAACCGGTATGGACTGAGGGGGGCAGGGATTAGGACACACAAGATATGCCATCGCCCTGCTCCGACACAAGGGCTTCAAGTTTCGAGTGGATTTGGATCCACATTTCCAAGGACATGAGATAAATTGCACGTAATTCAAAACAGATCACCGTGCAGAAAACATCGGCCTTGTGCCGGCCAGAGGTTCAGCTGCTACTATCACACGCTGGGAAGCTGGGCAGACCAGGAACCTGGGCACTTGGCTTATAACATTGGAGCATATGGTCAGATCCAAAATCTTATACCCGGAGGGTGTAGAGGGACCTCACAAGTCGATCTTTACCAAGTTTCGGGAAATTCCGAGGAGGTGATCCGAAGCTAGACGCTGTTGATGAGCGGTCCGGACACCGATCTCGTGATTTTCTTGATTTTGATCCGTCGCCCACAACAAGGACATTCAATAGCTCTACCAGTTCTTCCCCGATTCGTGGCTTCAAGTGCTCGTTCGACACTCTCGATACCTGGCTTTCCACTCATACACTCACCTCGGCACCACAATCACTTTTACAGTAACTATTCAGCCAAGAACTCCGACTGTCAGCGCGAAATCACTCGTATATGACCGATTTTGCGAGCCTCGCAGCGGTTCGTTGGGCAATGCTACCACTCCGCGGTATTCGAAGGAGCTTTGGAGGGGTTAATACCTCATTTTGACAGGTATTGCGGTATTTCATCAATTTTATCGCCTTTGCACTGGTGGTGCTTACAGCAAAATGCCGTTTTTCGTCATGCCGACAACCCAAATGTCGGGTTCTCAGCAGCGACACCCAGGAGTGGTGTGACCAGTGATAAGCCGGCCCTGTGACCAGCGGTGAAATCTTTCGATTTTGCTGTTCTAAGCAGGAGCTTCGTATAGAATAAAGGCTATATCACTCACTATGAGCTAGGATGAGGTCCGAGTTGCTAGCTAAGGATGAAAGCATGTGCAAGTAGCTCTATTACTGATTATGGGGATGACGGCCACCACAATGGGTCAGATTTGCCAAGTCAAGTACTAGTCTATTAGCTAAAGGTGTTCTTACCATCCTTAACCAAGGGATTGGGAACGGCCCGCATGTATCCTATCAAGGACACACCAATGCACTCCATTCAGACTATGGGACTTACCAGGGGCATGTACGAGGGACCGAATAAGGTTGCGGTACGGTTCTAGATAATAGAACCGTGCATGGCCCAATAATCCGAACAATTCCGAAGATCCGATGATGCCGATCACGGAGATCACCGATCTGAGCACAGGACAGAGATCCGATGTCGGAGATAGTACCGAGCCCTTGGCCCATGATGCCAGGACTCGATTTGACCAGGGCTGAAGGGTTGACTAATTGGGCGACTTAAGGGTTGATGAACCAGGGCTCGGTGGAGCTGGCACATGGCTTGATGGCCCAGGGCACATACGTGCTATGGCGCAATTCCCCTTCCAATCTCCCAGATTATCTACCAAAATATACCATTTAATCAGAACTAATTACCAACAGGGTTATTTCTTGAGCTAATACTGCTCATCACCCCGATATATCCGTGTTCCGTTTATCCGTTTGTACTAAAAGTTGTTTTAGAATCATTTCCTTATTTAGAACGTCGGTTTGTATAAATACCCGTAGAAAACAGAGGGAACGCCAGTAGATCCTACCCTTCCTCTTCAGTGAGCACGAGCGTGAGCTTGAGCACACAGGGGACATTTAGCATCTATTCGGAACACCCTCAGAAAGCTTATAAAGTTTCCTTTTGTTGTTTCTGTTGCAATATATAAAGTGTTGGATATTTGTGGAGTGATATAAGACAAGACCAGACCAGACAAGACCAGACAGGACAGGACAGGACAGGACAGGACAGGACAGGACTTGCTTCGTTAAAAATCACATAAGCATTTGAAGGCGCCCGGCTTTGTGCAGTAGTCAATCTACCAAACTCTAGCTGATACATTGGTTGTTGGAAATATATCGTTGGCATAAAAACTCTCGATCTATGGATCACCCCTTGGGCTTAGCTCCAAGTCTTGCACATAAAAACCAACTTTCCTTACCTTCTAAGGTCGTGTAAAGTGCCTAGAATGGTTTCGATCGTCTAGAAGTCATCTTTAGCTACTGCATTTGTCTGTAAAACCCAAATTGCCACTGCCTAATACCTGGTAGGAACCCCGAACCTCGCATGTTTGATAGTTGGATTTGTTGGTTGTTGTTGGTGTTGTTGGTTGTTCACTTAAAGTGTTCATCTTGCACACTTAATTTCACCAGTAGTTCTATAGTCAGCGTTTCACCGGTTCAGGTATGTTCATCTACTTCCTATGAAGTGTTCTGAAATTTATTTTGTCCAACCATCCCCTCTCGCCCCTGCACAGAACTTGTTTGATTAACGGTATTCACTCACCTGGGCGCAAGGCTCCTCATCCTCACTGTATTCTCTCACTTTCGTACGTCCCATGTATCATTTTAATCTTTGTAATAAACCATACGGGCTACCTGTACATTATTATCAACTCTGAGCCCGGAAACATGGCCGCCAACTATGCATTTTGTCGGGTGCCCAGGTACCCTGACAATTGCCTTTTTGGGAGTACCGACGAAAATTAATTCACCAAGCAGTCAAAACCTCGCAGAAAATGGTACAAGTTGTATTAACCTGTTCACAACATGTATGCCTTTCCTTCTGAGCCCTGAGGCCCTCCGAAAGTGCTAAGAGTAAGCTGGTAGGGAGCCAAAACCCTTAAGGTGCCCAGGTTCCCGGCGCATGATAGTACAGCAGGGAGAGTGTAAAAAAAGTCTATTGTTCTTGCATGGAAAAAACATTGATTGAAAAAGCCCCTCTCAGAGTGGCAGGAACAGCTACAGAATTTCAGGCTATAAACAGAGTGAGTGAATGAATGCTGAACTTATTTCACGGAAGGAAATAGGGTTCACCCGTAAATCCAGAGGAGTTGACTGGCAGCTTGGTGTGAGCCTAGTGCGAGAGACGGTCGAGTGCTGTGGAATAACAGTGAGAAAATCAGCAAATAATTACTATTTGAGACCACCTACCTGGCCACCCTATCTAGTTGGCCACTTGAGAGCTAGAAGGCCAGAGCTTGATAATTGTGACTGGGCATAATGTACGAACAGAGTATGACCTCCCATGAACGTCCAGACACTGTGGTGATCCCCAAAACTTAGTGGGGAAAAAACGGGCTAGAATCATGTTGTTCATTTACTGGGCCCAAAACCTAGTTGAACAAAAACTCCACTAAAAGATGGGAACTTTCTTTTGTAGTTTGTCCAACAAAGAGTCAGGATTTTAGTGCCAGTTAAAGTAGACAAAAAGTCCAAGTTTTTGTGTTGATTTTTCAACCAAAAAAGGACAAGATCTCTTCACAGGAAACTTTGGCCCCAGATTTTTCTCCACTAAAATCCCATCTTTTAGTGGGGGAAGTTACCGCGGTAAAAGGCCAACTTTTACTTAAGATTTTGCCCACTAAGATTTGGGCACGCACTGGCGCCCGCCGAGCGCCCGCCTAGTACACTGCTCTACGTGCACTAGTAACTCGCTCCGCAGGCTCTAGTACGCCCTAGCACGTCACACGCTCACTGGCGGGCGCGACACGGCACCAGGCACCCATTCTTTACCCGGTTATGTGGAGGTCGGAAATTGAACAAATCAAAGAGCGGCACCATCATTGGCATATTAGCGAGAGCACACATCAGGCGCGCACTAGCGGGCACGGCGTCTTTGTTCTCTCTTTCTTTGTTGCGTGTTGGCCTGACTTCCGAGCTTCACTTTTTATTTTGTGACTCCCTTGTTTCCATGTCAGTTCTGTACATTAACAAACATACAATAGCCCATAGCGTGCACAGTTCCAACGCGCAAATGCGCGGCACTGCCAAGCGCGGCAGGAACGGCGCGTGACCATACTCTGATTGCCGAGGACCACCACTTTGATCGCTCGCGCGCGCAGTCTCAGTCGTGATTTTGGCGGATGGATCTACGCCTTTACTAACACAGCTTTGTCTTTTTGAATGTGATGTATACCAGTTAGGGTCTACCTATTGATATGACAGGAATGAGGTGGAGTGGGTCGCGCGCTACGTGGTACTCGTGATTTTGGCGACAGGTTCCTTTTTTCTCTGTATTTTTCGTGCCAGCATGCGCGAACAGTGTCTGCCGCTGCCCGCCGAATCGGTCCGAGGACCGAATCAGGGAGCTAAGCGCCCGCCAAACACTGGGCGGCGGTCTTAGGCACCCACGTAGCACGACCGAGGTGGCGGTGCTCGGCAATCAAGCACGCGTCGTTTATTCCCCACCTCGCGGCGCGTGCCGCTGCCGGGCGTCGAGCGCGTATCGTGTGTATGTTAATTGAATCTGTGACCATCCTGGATCCCAGCGGCCCAGTGGCGTGGTACACGGAAAGAAAGATGTCACGGAAGAAAGAAGCTCGGGACTCGGGCCGACACGAGACAAACAAAGAAATAGAACAAAGACATGTGCATGCCTGCACACATTCTCTGATATGCCAATAGTATGGTGTTGCTCTTGGATTTGTCCAATTTGCGGCCTCAAGATAACCCGGCAAAGAACAAGTGCCTATGCCGTGTCGCGCCTGCCAGTGAGCGGCGAGACGTGCTAGGACATACTAGCGCCCGCGGAGCGAGGTACTAGCACCTGCGGAGTGGCGTACTGGGTGCGCGCAGAGCGCCCGTCAGCACGTGCTTATGTAAAAGTTAGCCTTTTACCGTGGCAATCAACTCTACTAAAGGATGGGATTTTAGTCCAGTAAAACCTGGAGCCAAAGCTTCCTGTGAAAAGATCTTGTCTTTTTTCAGCTGAAAAATCAACACAAAAACTTGGACTTTTTGTCTACTTTAACTAAAATCCTGACTCTTTGTTGGACAAACTACAAAAGAAAGTTCCCATCTTTTAAGTAGTGGAGTTTTTGTTCAACTAAGTTTTGGGCCCAATAAATGAACAACATGATTCTAGCCCATTTTTTTGCAACTAAGTTTTGGGGATCGCTGCAGTGAGACCAAATTTCAGCCGAAAGTGATAGGTTGATTGAAAGCTACGTCATCGCGGATCGGGATCCGAAGCGTGGGGACATCAATTTCTTGCCATTGGACCGCTCGCCTCACTTGCCATCGCCATTTCTCTACCATTTCTTCGTCGATCCACGACCTTTGGGGCTCGTTCTGATCCCCTGATGCTGGGCCTCTCTCCTTAATGCTACTGGATGGCAATGGGCTGAAATACCGTTCTTAACACACTCGGGAAACAACCTCTTCATCGAGTGAGCGCAGTCGAACGAATCATTGTCCGAACACGTGTCCTCGTGAGCTGCGGCCGCAAGCCTCGAAGCGTGTTGGTGCCTCGTCGAGCATGCAGCATGCTTGCGGAAAAAGGGTCCTGTCGAAGACCGTGCCATCGAGATCGGGGATGGCAGAGAAGCCGCCGTCGAAGGGTGGGACGGAGGGCAACAGCAGACCTTATCACAGCAATTTGCGACTGTGCAAGTGAGAGACCCTTGAGGGAGAGTCTTGAGAAAGAACTTGAGGCAAGGGGTCCAAGGGATTGTGGCTTGAGGCTGCAGGATTGAGTGGTTTGAAGTTTGAGGTGGAGGCAAAGGCTTGATGCGGGAGGCTTGAGGGGGGGCTTGTTTGGGCTTGGTTGGGTTCTCATAAGGACTTGAATATTCGTGGGACAGCCCACGGTGTGGGTAGTGCGGCGCCAGCGGAACAAGGACGCGATGAGAAAGGAGAAAATGTGGGGGGAGGAAGACGTGGCATCAAAACGAACCGCTTTACGCGCTCACGTGGTTTTGATCTGTCAAGCGTGGATTTTGATGTGGGACTTGGGATAATCCGCAGCCGTTGCAGTTACGATTCTGAGATGTAATTCAACCCTGATGATGATTTTGAGAAGTAAAATGACTCGGTTATCCAGGACTCAATTTTTTTATCTTTTATAACACTGCCACCCTACACCTGTGAAGAAAAGCCAACTCCCAGCCGGTTGTCCACGTTGTCGCCAGCTGTGCATACTGCCTGGATCATTCAGCTGTATTCCAGCCTCATTGGGGCTGGAACCAGCTGATGTGATTTCTAGTATCCAGCTGATCATTTCATCTGGAGTCGGCCTGACGGCACTTTGGTGGTGTACATGACACCGTCATGCTATTGGTCTGAATTCTTACACAATACTTCTTATCATCCAATGCATCCTTCCGAGAGGTATTTCTGGATTTTATTGATTCAACTCTGATCGCTCTGCAGGCCATTATCTCAATTTTGGTCTCACTAATAGTCGGATTTTTTGGAGGAGCTGCCAGCATCTTGAAATGGATTTGGGCATTCAGTTACATCTCAATACTTCCTATTAAGTAGTG
Source organism: Mycena rosella (assembly GCA_029378255.1). NCBI lineage: Eukaryota > Fungi > Basidiomycota > Agaricomycetes > Agaricales > Mycenaceae > Mycena > Mycena rosella. The sequence continues at coordinate 31,508 of JARKIE010000541.1, forward strand.
TGGATCCTAACTTGGCTTATCTCAGTGTTTTTTCTACTTCTAGGACACTGGTTCATTTCACCACCCCAATTTTGGAGTTCCCCACTGTCAGTCGGAAGCAGATTTCTGAAGTGTTGTATGCCTCACATATGCCCCGAAAGTATGTGAAGTAGTCAATATGATCTACCCCTATGATTTAGAGTACATGTGGCCACCATTTGAGGGCTCAGCCTATGATTTAGCAGGGTGGCCATGTTGTACTGCCGCGCAAAATAAATTCACTGTGAACTCAAATGTTGGGATATTTGAGAACTTGGGATCTTGAACTCTTCCTAGGATGCATGCCTTCGGCTCTGATGTAGTCGTGCCCCGATTGACCTGTTTAAACGATAATGGGAGAGGAACAAATGCTTAGGTGGCCAGGTAAGTGGTCAAAAATAGTAGGTGCAGTCTGCTCCACCGATGGTCATCCCGGATGAAGAGGGATTCCCGAGAGGGCAGGCCGGAATTGAAAAGCATTGGCAGGAAGAGAGGATGGAAAGAGTGTTGACGGCGTCCCATTTATACCCGAGAGGCAGTATACATGGCTGCGTTTAGAGAAAGATGTTGCCTGCGGCGGAGTGAGAAAAGTGGGGCACAATAGGGAACTTCCTGACCGTGGAAGAAAACCGGAGGTCATGGCCCGCCAAATGCGTTTCGACTTCTACAGCCCGCAGTTGTTGAGCCATGATTTCGTGCTTCGGAAGGATCCAAAATCTGTGGGGAGTGTAAATATTATCTTCCGGCCAGATCCGCATGTCAGCGGGCCTAGTCGTCATGTTCAGGATGACCACTAGGCACCCGCCGGGATTGAATTTGCATATGAGGACGAAGGTTCATAGCTCTTGGATCCCCATGTTGCGCGCGACGCGCATCCATTCCACAGGGTAGTCCACGCGCCGATGATTTAGACGGGTATGCTCCGGGTTGCTCCCATCTGCTTTCTTTCCAATGTCGACGTTATTTTTTCGTTGCTTCTTGGGTGAAACGACGGATGCTGCAGGGACTTTCTCGTTCAAAGGTCCAGTGCACGAAGGCAACGGAGAGCTGTCCGGCGGCGGCAAGCGAGAGGCAGAGTGTAGGTATTGAAAGAACGGGAGAGTGGGTATTATGAAGGCATTTGAAAAGTGGCGACTGCTACACACGAAACATCAGCGACATCACATCCGTCATCCGATCCGTGCCTGTCAAGCTCAATTTAGTCGATCCCCGCAGTTCGATCTCTGCCAGTACAGTCCGATTGTCTTCGATAACAGGGCCTGAATCAGGCTCCATAAGCCCCATAGCCCTCCCCCCGCGTAATCTCGCTGAAATTGTTGAAGTAATTCCCCCAATCGTCGACCCTAAGCCACAAGAGAAATCAGGCCGTCTCGCGGGAGACGGAACGTAAGGACAACGCACTCGAATTCGTGGGCGCATCCGTCCACATAGCAAGCGTGTCGTGGTCAAAGAGGCGCAGCATGTCCTCGAGCTCGCGGCTCGCTTGCGTGGGGTCTCCGTTTATCCCCGTCGCATTTGAGTCACATCTGATCTGCGCTGCATGCGGGTCCTGCGGCGGCGACCACGTCTCGGGGGCGCGAACGCGCTCGGCTCCATCCACGAGAGGCTGAGCGGAGCCGCGTTCCCGGCGCTGGTCTCAACCTGAACCGCGAACGACCCTGGCGCCGCTGACGTGTATGATTCGCGGAACTGCTGAGCGTGGATCGGGTGGTCGAACATGTGCTGCTGCGGGGCCACGAGAGCCCGCTGGTTGTGGTCGCCGTCGTGATCCGCCGCGCGTGATGCATGGAGAGTTTGATTCGGGAGCGGCAGCTGACCGACTGCAGCAAGCTCGTACAGAATGTCCCTGTGTATGACACCTGATGAGAGCTCCGGCCGGGATCAGAACACCTAGGACGTACCACAAGAGCCCCGCAGATTGCCATCTATGAAACCGCAGAATAAGCGCCAGCGCGAAAGGGAGGGACTGACCTCGGCCTACCTGTCTTCGCAGGCTCGCACGACCTCCATACACTTATGCACATTTGCGATCTCGCGGGTCGGGTCGGGCACGAGACCTGTGCGCTTCCCGCTCCACACATTCAGCAGAAGGACGATGCCCGCCGTGAATACTGCATGCTAGTATGGCATACAATATCCATCAGCACGCCGCGCCGGAGATGCTGGACGTCCAACGCACCAGATTGAAAAAGACGGGGACCGCGCCCTTGCGACGCCGTTGCACTTCCACGTGTTCGCGCACGTCCGCGCCGCGCTCGTGCAGATAGCGAGCGAGGCCAGAGCCTGCACACACAATACACAACCCACGAATGAGGGGGATTGAAATACAAACGAAAGCAGGTCCACGTACCGTCGGCGCCGACTTGCGCACCATCGGGATAAATGGCCGGTGGATCATAATCTGAAGGTGCGCGTAGTGGCACTGCAGCGCGACGCTCTGGTCAAAGAACACGGGGTCCACACGCGCGGGGTCCCAGCGCACTGTGCATCGGATCAGATGGCAGCGGGACGAATGGTTTGGAAGAGGTGGGAGACGCACAGTGCTCCGGCACCTGGTCGTGCCAGGAGTTGAGCGCGGAGTCGAGCTCCGCGACGACGCTCGCCTCCCATGCGTCGTCGATCGCGTGCACCACGCGCACCTTGGTCAGAGAGTACTGCATGGGCCCACATCAGGGAGTGCCGGCAGTGAGACGCCGAGTGGGACGTACGAGGATCTTGGTGCCGAACGCGAGGATGTGGTTCAGCCGGAGCAGCGCGGCGAAGAAGGCGATGCGCGATGGCACGCCCGGCGGTTGCTGGAAGGGCCGCGTCGGGTGCTCCCAGTACTCGTCGTCACATTCGACCGGCGGGTCAAGGTCAAAGCTGCGGAAATGAGATAAATAAATGAACGGCGACAGGAGAGGAGGGCGGCGTGCTCGTCGTGCTGAATGGCGCAGGTGCGCCCCATGCCCGCGCTGACGGTGCGGTCGAGATAGACCAGCGCCCAAAACGCACGCTTCCAGAGCTCGCGCTCGACGGATGGCGGCGCCATGTACGCAGTGCGTCGGTGTGCGCCGACGTCCTGCACGGCGGTTACTTTTTTAGCCTGAAAAAGGCAATAAAATCAAGCACACACCTGCGCAAGCCGCAGCCCGACGCCGATGAGCGTCCAGCACGCCTGCGGCGCAGATGAGCTCTCAAGGAACTGTACCGCCAGCTGCCCCCGAAATCAATTGTCAATAGATGTGAGGCAATGAAAATGACGTACGCAGTAATACTGCAAATCGTACAGTGTCGCGTGCCCGAAGAGGTGGTCCGCAACCGGGACCTGTTGACAAAAGATGATCATGTTACGGGCGCGCCTTGGAGGAAAAGGTGAAGCGTACCTGATCGAACCACTCCCACCCGCAGGAGAGACGCGCCGAGCTCATACCCGGGCGCAAGGGACCCCCGTCATCTGGCCGCCGTGCGAGAACACGCGGGGATCATCGCTCCACCGCGACCCGACTGCGCAGACCAACAGCAGCGTCGCCGCGAAGCCGTCGTCCCTGCAAATTCGCTCCATAAGCAATTCGATCACAGCAAGTAATGAGGCAAGGGAAGGAAAACACACCGCAGATGCAAACCCGCCTCCACCGCGCGCTCGAACGTCGGCCGATGCAGCAGTGCAAGGTACACATTTACGTGCGCAAAGTACAGTTCAATGAGGTGCGCCGCCAGCGCGGGCTCTGGGAAGGTGTAGGCTTGCGTGCGGGGTGACCGGTTCCCCCACTGCCGGGTGTTAGCTTCTCCGTTTGATCTATTATTTTTATGAGACGCACGGGCTTGAAGGCCCAGTAATGTAGGCGGACAAGCCCCGGCAGCGCGGTCAGGGTTAGGGTTAGTTAGGTCATCCTTGGCCTCAGGCTCACTCCGACGTACGTCCTCTTTGAGGTCGATGGCGGTCTTGATCAGGCTCGCGCCACTACTCTTTCCTAGGAAGCGACGCTCGGGTGCTGCACCGAGTGAGAGGCTCTCCAACTGGAAAAAGGTGTCAGAGACTAGAGGAGAAGCGCGAAGGAAGGGAAAACAAGAAGGACGGGAGAATGAGGCAGCCAGAGAGAGGAAGGAAGGAAGGAGAAAAGACGTACCCCACGCGCGAGCTCGAGATGTATGAGGTCGTCCGGGTTTGGCGGAGGGGTTGGAGCATTCAGATGGCGCAGTGCCGTGCGCAGAAGGTACATTGACGCCGTGCACCCGTCCCACGTATCATTGGCTCCGACATCGGCCACGCTCCTATTCGGCATACTGTTATTTGTCGGTGTGATTACGTTCGTATTGTCAATGCCCGGTACTTTGGATGGGGTGGAGTTCGCGAAAACGGCGCTGGCGAGCTGGTTCCGGAGCTGGCGGATGAGCGCCTCGGCGTCCTCAAGCCGTGCCTCGAGCGCTTCGTAGCTGCTGAAATGCAGATGACATAAACGTGCCGCGATCCAATCCGATACAAACTCACCTCTGCGGCGGTGGTCGTTTCTAGTCAGTCGCATGCATTTAATTCCGGAAAGGCCAAACGATGAAATGACGCACGGTAGGAATCTGGAGATAGGTACAGTCTAGGTTTCCGTCGATGCAGGTGGAGCACCGTTCCCCAGGCATCTGGGAGCCATCGCCTGGCCATGATTAAGGCATCCATTCTCAATACACTTCCAGCAAGAGGATGGTACACACATCTGACTGCCCGAAGACATCAGCGCACTGTGGGGAATAGCGGAAACGACGCGCGTACTCTTCTTCCGCCGGCAGACGTCGCATGCACGCCGGACGCGCCTCTTTTTCCCTTGATGCTCGTTCCAGTAGTCCTCGTCGGAAGACATTGGATTAACGCTGGGCTGGTGGTCCTCGCCCTGAACGATACTCGAAATCTAGATGTAATCAAGGTTAGTAGTGGAGCCCAGTTTGAGCCCGGTCTGTAATGAAGGTAAAGTCCACAACGCCTCGACCAGCGGATAAGACTTCGCGAGTTGTCTTTGATACCAGAGGAGACTTGTACGTACGCTGAGACCAGTGGCAGCAGAGAATGCGAAGAAAGCAAAAGACAAGACCATAGCGATCACATCAAATGATGGTATCATACAGATTCAATGATCGCCGCTTCATGCCGGGAAACTGTCACGGTCAGGGGGGTGGGGGGGGGGGGGGTTTATTATACTCGCGAGGTCCACAACATGAAAATGTATAAAATCCGAGGACCCAGCCCCCAGTTATAAACAATTATTTAAGTATGGCCACTCAATGTTCAGGATTCGCCCGAGATGAGCGTCACCGCCCGTTCGGACCGCGGCTTTACTACACACTCAAAGGGCTTCGCGTGGCTGCAATACAACGCGTGTCAGACCGCTTCTCTTCCTGCGAAAGGAATGAATCCTGACCTAATGGTGCCCTGCGTATTTTCGTGCACGGGGAGCGCACCCGCGCCTCGACCGATGTCGAACACCGCGAGTGTCATTACTACACACGAAAAGAGCGAAGCCTCCGCAAGCTCCCTGCCGGGACACACCCGCCGCCCGAAGCCGAAGCACAAGGTGCGCGGGTCGCGCTGCGCAGGAGTCGAAAGGTGCCGCTCAGGGTCGAAGGTCGCTGGGGAAGGGTAGATTTCCGCATCATTGAGCATGTTCCTATAGATTTTGAATTAAGTGTGAGTCGCTACAACGCAGGAGCAGGATGACCATAAATTTGCGATGATGACTGTACCTGGCGAGCGAAAATAAGCTTTTGGAAGTGCCCCTGCAATTTAATCGAACCTTTGGGGATGAGATACCCATTGACGGTAGTGTCTTCCAGCGCGGCATGCGGGACACCTAGCGGGGGCGACTAAGGCGAAGCATACATGGAAGGAGGAATACAAACATACCCAGAGGTACCACGCTGTGCCACCGAAAAGCTCCGTCACCACGGCGGATACGTATGGGAGCTGCTCGCGATCGGAATACAAGGGGAGACGGGTACTTCCGATCACGGAGTCAATCTCGGCCTGGGCCTTGCGTTGGACATCTGGTACGCAGTGGAAGCATAATTAGATTGAGGGGCATCAAAAGAGAAACAAGCAAACCTGGAGCGAGAATCATGGCCAGGAAGAACGCGTAGAGAGATGCAGCCGTCGTGTCTGCGCCGCCTATGTCCGGTCTGGATAATTCTGACATGGTGAAATTTGTGAGAGCGTACCACCGTACAGGGAGCTCGCGGTGTACTTGACGTCTTCCACTTCTTCCCTCGTGAGCTTCTCTTCTTCTTCCAGAAGACTCGAAACAAAAGAGATCGGAGCAGTTCCGGCGGACTAGAATAAATCCCTGTGTCAGTCAACCTTGTTTGAGAGCAAAGCGTGGTTTGTACCATCTCGCGCCGAACAAATAGATACGGAGCCTCGACCATGTTCTTCGTAGCGCGCGCCCAGACCCGTGCGGTCTGCTTGAAGGGCGCGAGAAATTCGGGGACATACAACAATGCCGGGAAAACATCTACTAGGAATGCGCCTGTGGAGCGATTAATTAATATTTCGTTCTGCAACATCTGGAAGCTCGCCTGGGACAGTGGCGGCATTGAAATTCTGGTTGGCATCCTCAATGAGCGTCACGAAAGGGTCCTCATCTTCCTGAACGTCAATTCCGTATGTTATTCGGAGAATAATTCCGCCTGTCAGTCTCAACAATGAAGTTTAGAAGGACAAATTGAAGGGAGCTAAAACTGGGACTCACTTTCGCAGGTGTGGACTGATGGCGTCCGAATTTGGTTTTAATAACAGCCGTTTGAGGAATCGATGTGTTTCAGCCTCTACCAGCGGGACATATTGGCGCACACTGATGGAAGATAGTCATGATGGTGTCAAACCAACGTGACTGGGAGAACTCACACGCCCGGAGTTCCTATCAGCTTCGCAAAATGCTTGCGGAAAGTGCGGAACGAGCGCCATAGCTGTACCCATAAACAATCAAAATTTCAAACTGCGAGTCAAACTCACGGCATGAGGACCAGGGTCTGCACATATCCAACAAGCTCTCCCGCCATAGGAAGCGGCGGACGCGTGCTGAAAACGGCTCCTTTGGTATCCATTTCCTCCATCGCCGAGCAGTGTTCAGGATGACTATGGGCTGGCCAAGGAGAGTTACGGAGCACATTCCACCTGCGAAATGGCGATCACATGAGAAGGAGAATTGTGCGGTTCCTCGGACTTCACGCACCCCATCTAGAGCCCCACTCGGCGAAAGTAAGCCATTCAGTCACGGCCGGCATGTCGAAGACATTCTGGGGCATTGAATACTACATCAGGACAGAGCATGGCGAACGAAAGGTGGACATACGCCTATCACTGGCCAGCCCGACGGCCCAGGAGGAAGATCTTCCCGTTTCCCTCGGGCGAGTCGGCGCAGGAGGACCAAGCATAGAAGGGCTGCGGTGACGGAAGCGAGGATGGTCGTGGGGGTCGAAGGCATCGTCGTCCAAATGGGAGCGGCCGCCCATTTTAAGGATCCTTGCTCCGCTTGCCATCCTCCTGTGGGCGCGGTTATTCGGTTCCTGGCGGCGGAAGTCTGTAGAAGAGTTGTTGGAATGATCAGAACAAAAAAGCATGTGGCGACACGGCAGAATCCGGCACCAAACCCATTTGTCTCAGCGCGTAATTTTCATTGACACCTTGGTGACAGTCGTGCCTTAGTCTTGAACCACCACTAGCCTCCACTAGACACCAACTATACTTCGAAGCTACGAAGCGCATCCCTGGGACTCAGAAGGAACTTGCCTTGTTCTCATTTCGCCCGCTTACTTTCCGAAGCTGCTGGTGGGAACTATCTATTTGCGATCTATTCTCCAGACGTTTCTCCAGTGATGGTGGTCCGACACATATCAAGTGGCCCCACTTGACGGTGACATGATCGGCCATAACACTGCAAGCGAACCCCCGCCGCAGGCGTCCCCTCCTTGACCCACAACCACACAATGTCGGCCACACTGGAACTGGGCGCACCTCTCGACAATACGTGCGTATTCAACCAGGTCTCGTGGGCGCACGCTGACCTGGAGCAAAGGATGGGTTCCATGTTGCTGGGAGTCATAGTCAGTGCGGTCCTTTACGGGATCAGTCTGCTCCAGTGTCTATTCTATTTTACACGTGCGTCCCTGGTTATTAACGCGTTCAGGCATTACACATTCGCGAGAATTCAGGATATGACCGGGACCCTCTTTATCTCAAGACTTTGGTATGTGTTGGTCCAAAAGAGAACAAGTAGTTGTTCAATCCTGTCCAGGTCATAACGACGCTGGTCCTCGACACTCTGCACTTGATTTTCGTTATCCACACAGGTATAGCGATATTACCGTGGAATTACCCCAGGATATTGACCGACGACTTTCCAGTGTATCATTATTTAATATCGAGCTACTAGTAGGCGGACTCCCCCCTACAGCTCGAAATCGCCTCATCCTTCTCTAGCAAGAACGACGTGCTGCAAGTCATGATCTGGTGAGATTTCAATCGCGTACGATAACTATCGGAACTGATCATCGTCAGGAGCGTCTCCGTAAGCAGACATTCCAGGCTGTTATCAATATTCTTACTGGAGTTTCTGTAGCTGGAGGCATTACCCACAGTGCGTCAATCCAGTCGTTCAATTAATTAATTCCTGATCATCAATCAGGGCGTTACCGCCGCGCTCGTTCAATCGTTCGTGGTCCCCGCATATTTTTCCCCCGCATATTTAACGTGCCACAGATTCTACGCATATCGAGTATGGAGAAGTACGCACCCGTCGCTTCCCGAGAATTATTTTGTTGACATCTGGTCTTCGTTTCCAGTGAGCCATCACAATGTCATCCTGACAGGAATGATTCTACTCCTAGTTATGGCAACGTCAGGTGTGCTTAATCTCACCCATAAATTACCTCCGCTAAGGATCGCGGGGCGTAGCTTGTGGTACTGGTGCGTCGTGTTTCTACAACCAACTGGTGAAGTCGAGGTTGAATTTCCGCGGTTGAAGCATGGGTGTTCTCGCGTAAGCACTCCGAGATATGTACACACAAACATGCCCATTGATCTCCGAATTGACTAGGCTGGAAGCCCGCACATATGAGCGCCTCCTCCGTATCTCGGTAAAGATTATCCCACACTACTTTACACCTCATATAATTCGCTCTCACAAAGCCGCTCACAATCTCGATCAACGGGCTCTCGACCGGCGCGGACGTCATCATCACAACGACGATGTGCTTCATGCTGCGCCAGACCCGCCCAGCTTCCTTAGCGTGCGCTTTATCCCCTCCTCCCAGCCTATGAATTCCACTTATCTCTTCTGCTATAGGACGGAAACAATGATAAATCGACTGGTGGGCCTTACATTTATTTAGGCGGTGAGGAGGCAACTGACCGGGTCCTAGATCCTGTTCACAATAAATACGGGACTGTGAGACATTCTCCGATATGTAAGTTCGCCAAGGTAGCTGATATTTTGGGGGGATCTTAGGCTCACCAGGTGTGCGACATGGCTCCGCATCTGACTCATGGACGACTAACATATTCCAAGTTTATGCGCCGTCGCTTCTCTAGTTTCGGTACAAATCGTTATTTATTCCTCCCTCGTTCGTAATTGGCTGACTCCATATCCTATAGCTCATCGTATCACCCAAAACTCTGATCTACGCGTCGTTCTACTTCTGCATCGGGCGTCGTAAGTACTGCATCCCTGAACTCATTAAGTATAATCCCAGATTAACGCCATCAAGTATACTCAAACTCTCTCCTTGCGAGCCTCAACGCGCGCACGGTCATCCGCGGGCAGATCAACGACATCGACACCAACTTCCACATAAAGTCCACCTACGTAAGGCGAACCCGCAGCAACCTCTCCCGTGACGTCTTCGCCACCCCCGCGACGGAGCTCTCGATCCAGATCGAACAAGAGTCGGAGCTGTACGCGGACGAGGGGTTTAATAAATACCGGAAACCACAGGTACTCCACTAGCTCTGCCATTGACACCGCGTGACACTTATGCCATGTTCTTCTGCAGTCTGAGAACACCTCGACGATTGCGGCGGACTTGTAGCCCACTCTTCATAAAAATCTAAATTATCAGTGTAATTTTAGACGTTCAGGCTAACGTGGCCCCCAAAATCGCCCGGTGTCTATACCCGTCATTGTGGTGTCCCTGCGTATGCGGTTTAATGGATCATGATACGTCGAGTACAAGCTGTATATAAAAGAGCCAGCGCCTCAAATTAGACGGCAATGGTTCGGCAATCACCGACGAATCAACGAACAGAGACAGCTATGGAGCAGAGTGAAGGGGGGGTAAGCTTACATTACCGTTCTGTGAATCGTGGGACATACGCCGGTTTTTTATTTTTTTGACCGACCACGTAATATCCCCATTTGGGAATTTCAGCACGTTCTGATCTCGGCACCGCCAGCCGGCATCAATCTCACATCATCACGCTGACAATTCGGAACGGAGCCACCAAGAAATATATGTAGTGCACTGGGAACTACGAGGGCCGACTGCATCGGCACAACCTTGCTCGTAATTTGGCAGAAGAATATGACCAACCTTACCATTTCTGTAGACGAAATATCCGTAAGTATCTACAGGTGTGGTAAGTATGATATAAGTGAGGATACAATAATGCACATACCCTCAGTCGCACTCGTTGTGATAAGACTGAGGGTTGTGAAACGCTCCGCACCCCTTAAATAAGATGGGAGCGATGATCGAGAATATAAAAGGAAATGAAGTGAAATTCATAAACCCGCTGTACGCCAAACCAAAGACGACCGTTCGTCAACAATTTCGCCATGCTGTGCACACTCGTTGTCGGATCCAGTGCACTGTGGTGTGCCACTGGTTTGATGATGGATTTTGACACATACTCTCAGAAAGATCTGGCCACACACCAAGTAGATCTCTTAGTATTTTCAATCTCTATGTTGCGCTGTCACGGAATTCAGGACGCGAAACTATATGGTTGTGGTTGGGAGATTTTGATGAGATGTACTGTACCAAGTTGTAGGGGAGCAACGCCCCGAGGACCGTGACACGGTCGTTGCCTTTTTTTCAGGCAACGCCGGCCACCGTGAGCGTGACCGTTACCCAAAGAGGCACCGAGAGGTAGTGGTTCCCGTATTTGGTGTCACTCGGAGACGCTCAGAATAGTAATTTTGAGGGGACGATTACGATCCAAACGGTGACGAACAGAGAGCTCACGGAACGCGCAGTTTTTTTTTGGATTTTATTTTATTTTATTCAATGTCACGATTTTTTATGGCAACGGACCTCATCGTTACCGTGACCCGCCAAAAAAAAGGCAACGCAACGGGCGATCAGTTACCGTGACCGTTGCTCCCCTACAACTTGGTACAGTACGCTGTTCTTGAAAGTGGCACACATCGCACAATCCAGTCTTGCTTTGCAGATGATGATCAGCTGAATGGCCTGAATAGGCAGACAAAGTGATGATGGCAGAAGATATGTAGAAGTACGTAGGAATCTCTAGCAGTTGTAGAAAATAAACCACATCATATATGAGCACGTGAATCGGGTGCGGGATCATACCGGGAGAGTGAAAATGATGGACAATTATGACCCCGCAGAGACCTTGTCAAGCAAGATAATTGTTATCTAAGTGATTATGAAGAGTCAGAGTAATATTATACGGATCGCATTCCATAGCCATGTAGAATTATATAAGTTCGAGACCGGGTTCTTGGAGAATTATTACCTGCGACAGCTAGCCTGTCCCACAGTATTTATTTTGGTTTATGATGTCGCCATTTTCCAAGGCATTCACAATGGATGTGGGAAGGAGTTAGGAAGGAGTGCCCGTATGCGATTGACTTCGATTTTCCTGAGATGTCGGAGGAGATGACTAACCCTCGGCAGATCGTGTAACGGAACGCTCTCTCTTTTACCCTCGTTTATTTCTTTCTTCACTTATCCACAATCCTTGTTTCAATTCCCCTTACCCCGACGATCTCTTTACTATTTAGGACTAATTCGATCGCTAGATACAGTATATAAGATCGGTCCTCTGTACGTAGTTCTTTGGTCAATCCTATACTCTTACCACTTATTCCGTTGACTCGACCACTCAACAACCCGAACAAAGAATCCTTGTGCCGAGACTAGCCGCCGACCTACCAGCCGACTGCTCCTCGTCACATCTTTTTAAGTGACAACTTACTCGCTGCTTAACTGGTTACCCCTCGGTTTGATCCACCTAGGCCACCATCTCCGCTAGCGACCCAACAGACCAAAGAATCTTACTATGGACGACAACTCAATCATCTACCATACCCGCGCCCAGACTCGCTCTGGCGCCCTACCTGCGCCCGCACCCCTGTTCAGCCCCGAGGCCCTTCACTTCGGTTCTGACAGCACGGGTGCTATGGACGCACCCGCCGTTGTCGTTACAACGAGACCTTCCGTCGCTTCGGCGGCGAGACCCTCCATCGCTTCGGCGGTGAGACCTTCATTCGCTTCGGCGGTGATTAATTCCGGCGCCCCGCGCGCCGGAGATTTCTCTTCGGAATTTCCGTCGCTCTCGAGCGATGTGGATTTCGGCGTTCCTGGTACTGCACCATCGCCGGTCGAGAACGTGGACGAAGAGGGATGGACCCCCGTCACACGTAAGACCTCGCGTTCTCATCGTGAGCGTAGTACTTCGAGTAGAGGAAAATATACCAGTGTTAGTTATTCCTCGAACGCTTGCGACACCGAGTCGACCGTTGAGATCGCTACGGGCAATATGAGCCAAGAACAGCTCACTACCCTAGCTCGCCGCTATGAGGCGTTCGCCGCGCAGTTGCGGGCGAAATTGGCGCCTAACAACACCCCTGTTCATGAATGGAATCAGGGGCCAGAAAGCGTCAAGGATGTTCCGGACTCGCCTAAATCCCGAGCCCCGACCCCTGAGCGCGCCGTCGAGCCCGAAGCTCCTCGCACCCCGTCCCCGAAGTCATATCGGGCAACGGTGGAGGAGGTCGAAGATGAGGACGACCTCATCGAGCTCGAGTCAAGCGCTGGCCCTTCCCGCAACAAGGGAAAGGGTGTTGACCCGCGCAACTGGGGAGGGATTAGTTCTTTCCGGCAGTTTACCGAGGCCGACATGGAGGAACAGATGAATATGTTCCAGAATTTCGCTGAAATTAACCGTGTGATAAAGGAAGAGGCAAGGGACACACCTTCCGACTTTTTCACAGTGTCCACTCCACGACCCACGCCTTCGAAGTCGCGCAAGCGGCGTTCGAAGAGCCCTAAGTCAAGGAAAGATAAGCCAGCGGAGGTGGAGAAACCCACCTTGGTTCCCATCGAGCCGCCCGTTAAGCATATTGAGAAGGTTCAATTTGTTGAACCCGAGAAATCTAAAGATTCCTCAGCTGCCCCAGACCGCACGCCGAGCAACGGCGACGGACCTAAAGCCGTACTTACCATGGACGAAATGTACGCTCGCCTGGTCCAGAAGATCAGCGAGTTGAGCTTTGAAGATAGGCAGCGTGTGAGCGTTCCACCCAAGGTGGAAGTGCGTCACCAAACTCAGCCGCCGCGCGCCTCGGGCGCGCGTGAAACTCCTGCTTCCCGGGGTATAACTCCAGGCAGGATGGCTGCTGAAGGTTTCTTTGAACGAGCCTTGCGGGGCACGCCAGCAGATCCTCTGAAAAATTCGAAAGCTTCGGCGCCGCCTTCCGGGCCGCCTGATGGTTCAAGTTCAAGCTCGAGTTCGAGCTCCAGCTCTTCAAACCACGGCGGCTCCGGGACTTCGCGGCGCGCGTCAAGTCCGCGCTTGTCTTCAAAACGCCAGCGCGGTCACAAACGCAAGCAGAGAATGTTGCTGAAGCCGATTCCGCCGACTCGTTACAATGGTGAACCTAACGCGAACGCTATTCAGCGTTTCGCAAGAGAGTCGAAGACTTATGTCAAAATGGGCCGAGTTCCCTCGGACGACCAAGTCTACTTCATCTCGTATTATCTGGATGGCAAAGCGCTAGATTTTTATAATCAGGTTGTTATTCCGGATGAAGAACAGTGGGACTTAAAGCAATTCTTCATTGGATTATTTGAATTCTGCTTCCCAGTCGATTTCCGCAACTCGCAGAGAAAGCGCCTCAATCGTTGCTTCCAGGGCGCGAAAGGCGTCGCCGAGCACGTCGCGGAATGGTCCGAAATCTATAATACTATCGGGTTAGAAGATAATCAGGAAAAGATTGTCAAGCTCTTTAACAGCTTCACCTTTCCGGTACAGACCGAGATTTATAGGAAGGGACTAGAGCCTGAGAGTTCCACCTGGGAGGAAATCGTGAAGGCCGCGGAGAAGGCCGAGATACTTCTCAAGCTCGAAACCCGGCACCATGATTCTGGCGGGTCTCAGAGACGGCCAGCTCCACAGACGGCGCCCAGGACGAGTGGCTCCCGAGCACCGCCCCAGTCCCAGCCTTCGCGCGGAGGATTCCGCGGTCGTGGCCGTGGTCGTGGAGGGCGCTCGTATCCCTCCCGCCCCCGCGACGAATTTTCACGCCCTCGCGAAGAGGTTATGCGGACTTCATCCGCGTCAGTACCTGCGAAGGGCGAGCGTAAGTATGAGTCCATGACTCCGCAGCGTAAGAACGAGATGCTCGCCAAGGGCCTTTGTTTTAACTGCGGGGAACCGGGACACTTGTCTCGCAACTGCCCCAAGAACCAATCAGTACCTTCGAACAGGAAGGGAAAACCGCCGGGGTTTGCGACTCACGCAGTGCATTTCGGAAATAGCTCGGCGCGCGATGCGCTGTTCGAAAGCACTGAGGTGCTTGAGACGGTGCACGTTGGCGCAATCGGTGAGGACTTTGTCGAAGTCGTGGAGGGCGGACCGTGTAGAGAACCCCTTCAAACATTGGACTCTAAGAGTAGTTCAGAAAGCAGTTTTGATTTAATTTCAGCTGTTGACGACTCCGATTCCAAGATGCCCTCACCTGAGCATGGCAATAAGTGCGGATCTTCTGGCTGCTGGTGCGAGAAGCGTGGTCCACCGCGTCCCATGGGGGACCTATACGCGTTCTACACGGCGTTGATGCTGCAATCAGCCCAGCCTTATCCGGGAGATTTACGCCCGCTTGACCCAGACGAATGTTTCGACGAGAAAAGGTTCTTAATGTACCTCGTATCTGACACTGAGTACATTATACTGGATCATCAGAATGACACAGATCTTACCATTAGCGTTGAATCCCTTCATAACCCGGATTTTATGCCGGCCTTGTGGTATGCTCAGGCACGCGCTTCTGAACTAGGCATGAATCCAGACGCCTGCTTACTGGAGGAAAGGTACCTTGACTCCATGGATGACGTTCAGGCGGGCGCGGTGAAAATCCTGCTCGAAAACAACGAGTGCCGAGCATGGGGAGAGGATATAGCGTCCTCACCTTTGGACAGATTCGAAGTCTGGTCAGACGGCGATCAGCTCGTCGTATCCAACCGCGAGGAAGGAAGGTGTTATTCCTCCCTCGAACTCCCAAAGATCCCAGCTTTGATTTATATCACTGGTACGAGGAGGCCGCAATTGACCTATGCAACCCGCCAGACTCGGAGGCCTGGCTTCACACCGACTCCGATTTGGAGCTGCCCAGCAGCGGCGAGACTCCATGCCGGACCTAGAGTCAGTAGCGCCCACCGAGCCTCGGATGCTGGCTCCATGCCTTCACTGAAACCGTTATGATTCTGAATGCAGTTCTGAGAAATCGACTCGGAACCTCCGAGCTTGCGCTCCTGTGTCGACTCGTCCGACAGCGGTTCTGATTCAGATGACGATAACCCACCGGGCTTGGTGAGACCAGGAAGGCTGACGAGACGTTCGAAGACCGCTTGCTCTGGGCCCGAGCCACCGAGGAATACAACCAGGCATCGCAGATCCAGGACTCTCCCAGATCGCATCGCTTGGGTGATGTTCTCGGAAACACGGTCGCTGCGCTGCTGGAGTTCTTCCAGCCTTACCCAGGGATCATTAGTTCCCTGGTCAGACGACAGGCGCGAAGCCGTTCGATTCCGCATTTTGCGTCCTAGCGAGGAGCACTACGTTATCGAGGACTCGTATTTCGACGAAGTAATAATCTTACCTCTGGAATATGTTCGAGTACCAGCGTTCCACCTGATGGACTGGTATGCGCGACAGCGCTCTACGGCCTTGGGTATCGAATATCGCCAAGCGCCCATTCATAACTTCCCTATCGAAGAACTGCTCGCCGATGCGGCTCAGCAGTACTTCAGAGACATTGGTCGCGTTGCACCTATGTTTAACGGGGTTATTATTGAACGGATTCCCCGTGAGCCGGACGACTTGGAAGGACCGGACGGTTACCTAGTGTCCATCCCGATCGGCGAAGGGGACCTACATGAGCAGATCTCGGAAGAGACTCTGCTTAATCCAGACCTCGACCTAGTGGGTTGGGTGTTGAAGCGTCAGCTCAAGTACATTATTTGCGAGAGCAACCGCCAGAGCGGCTGGGAATATACTCGCCAGCCGAATTACTTTGGCACGATGTTCGACGAGCCACTCGAGGAAGCGGAGGGCGAGTTCCTTCTTTACTGCGGAGGTGTTCAAATCCCCGCAGACAGCATGAAGGGGATATCCCGCACCGCATCAACTCCACGCGTGGCGAATCGGGTCGTAGCTCGGCCCCTTGTTATCGTCGTTCGCGTTAATGGCGAACCAGCTCGCGCGCTGGTGGACTCCGGCTCTCTTGGGGATCTGATCTCCACTTCGCTCGCAGACCAGCTTCGCCTGAAGCGCCAGGAACTCGAGGATCCCATAACGCTGCAGTTGGCAGTCCAGGGCTCTCGTTCGAAAATCAATCATTCAGCAACTGTCAAGTTCAGTTATCAGGACATCATTGAAGAGCGTACCTTCTTTGTGGCCAACCTGAGTGGCTACGATATGATTCTGGGCACGGCTTGGCTATTTCAACACAAGGTGAGCATTGGCTTGAATCCCGCTCGCGTCCTCGTCGGAAGCGCTAACGCCGTACCTCTTGAAGGTGTTGCTACTGCTCGAGTCTTCTCTGGCGCCGTCGGGATCGAAGAATCCGCTCTACAAGCGGCGCGAGATGAGCTAATGGAATATGCGAAGCCCATTTGTAAAACAGCCGCAGAGACGGGCTTACCTCCATTTCGAGATATAAATCATACTATCCCGCTTATTGATGAGAATAAAATCTTGCCTTGGAGACCTGCGCGCTGCCCTGAGGCTTTGAGAGAACAATGGGACCTTAAACGGCAGACATACCTGAAAGCTGG
>JARKIE010000542.1:0-48682 GCA_029378255.1 Mycena rosella
AAATCTGATTGGACAGTAGAAGTCCTTAGGTAATCCTTGTCCTTTGTATAAGTAGATGGCCCAGACTGTGCTGGACTGTGACCTTTTGGATGAATTCAATAGTTACAGCGAGAGCATCTTATGTCCCGAAACGTTGCCTTTGCTAAATCTCCTAAAATCCAAGCAAACTTCAGGTTGGCGGAATTTCTCGGTGCTCTCGGCATGTGCAGCCGGGTGATTTATGAAGTTGAAAAGAGGGAACTCTCTTCAATACAGTGATTACCCGATACATGGGCGGTCTTGAATGATCTCTATGCAGTTTTCCACTCTTCGCACTTGTGTTCGAGGTTGGTTTGCAAGACTCTGTCGGGAACGGCGTGATCGGCAACGTCTTATTTTCAGACGCCGCGATGCCGCTCATCATCGGCATCGGCATGGCAGAGAAATGGGTAAACAAGCGCAAAGAGATCGTGGGAATAATGGGAGCGATCGAGTGTAAGACAGACAATTACTGGTTTCAGACCTAGTATCCTCCGGATCCAGGAATTTGGCGCGTAAAGTCCTTGTGTCGAATGCTCTTCCAGATTTGGGCTGGCGGCGGCAGTTGCCGGTAGGTCCTTCACTCTCTTCTCTCTTATCCCTGCGTACGCGATGGCTTGGGTTAATGAAGACAGCTTCGCTCCTTTGAGTTCCAGTTCTGGCAGGATTTCAAGGCCAATATCATCCGAGGATGCTCTCCTGCTACCGTCTCTCGCAAGAGACGAGGCGCCCGCATATATTTTTATCTTCTACTTCTCGTTCGCACATCTAAGCCTAGAGAATTTCGCCTTCATATCGTATGCTTTCTCTTCTCGAGGGACATCTATTTCCAATGCAATTTCGGCATATCTCAGCGCTCACCTCGCGATCTGCTGGCTTCACGATACGAATGACTCCTTCGAAGCTTCATATAATCCTGCTTTCCATAATGATTCAGTAAAGTCGTGTAGTCCGCGTCCATCTGCTTCGAAATGGGTCCATGTCTATCCGTATCCAATCGTGAATCGGTTATGTTGCCCGCGACCACCTCAGAGGTTGTATTAAGTTGGTATTACATACATTTACAACCAGAATTCAATTTAAACGACCACAACATCCACTTCATCCCGACCATGAAACGGGTGTCTCCAGCCACACCTCCATTGGTCTTGCCCGTTGGAATGTCCTTCGGTCGATGCGCCTGCGCCAATGTGGTCGACTATCAGCCGCGAAGTGATAATCAAGTTCCCGCCCGGGGAGACGCGCGGCAAAGTCGCGTTCCGGTGCATATTCATGACCTCTGCGCGGCGGGGACATAGCGGGTCGATTCCCAAGAGACAATCCTGCATGATGAGGTCGGCGGGGCGGTGGAACACCTCGTTTGGCAGGGCGGATTCTGTGGCTGCGTGGAGCCGCAAGATCGTGGAGACGATGGGAAGCAGGCTTCGGTGGAAGATGAGGCCGCTGGTCGAGCGTGTAAGCATAAAGAAGGGGTAAAGCCTGGCGGGCGACGAACCTGCCTCCCGTTCCGATGAACGCGCCGTGTCTTTCGAGGTACTCCGGGGTACGCCCACGCTCCAACTCCTGCATAACTCGCGCGAGGTCGCGTTGTCCCTGCGTGCCGCAGAGGGGAAGGTCGTCCTCCATGAGCATAACCCACTCCGCGGGACGTGTGCCCGCCCACCGCAGCGCCTCTGCGAGGTGCAGATGCTGGCCCGAATTAAAGTCATAGTGGCTGTCCGTATCGGCGTGGAACTCGGCTCGGGGGAAATGGGCCTCCGCCCAGGCGAACGATGGGTGCGTTTCCGCGTGCGTGAACACGGAAACCGTCACTCCGGGAATCACGGTCAGCGGGACGAAGGACACGAGGGTAGTGCTGAGGATGGAAGACTCGGGAATGTCGTTAGGCCGCGGATATGACAGGATGAGAATGTCGAGGAGAGGATTAAGAGAGGATGGAAACGAGACGGGTAGGGTGGTGGTTGGTATCAGTTGGGGAACAACGATGACCGCAAGACAGGCCAGCACACTCTTTGCTATGCTTCGGGGGCGCGCCGGCGGTGGCACATGCGCCAAAGTCTGGGTCTTTTCCGTCATCGTGGACAGAAACCCCAGGACAAGGGCCATAGGAATGACTAGCAGTATTGCGGTAGCGTATGTCCATGGTGCATCATCCAGCCACGTCAAAACAGCGGATATTGCTGCTAGAACGAGCGGCTCGATGACCTCGACGCGGCGGCTGGGAAGCTCTGGCCAACTGCGCACACCGGCGAAGACGAGCAAGGCCAATATGGAGGGTCCAAACCCCGACGAGCTCTCATAGAGCGCAGAGTGGAAGAAAAGGCTAGGGTATGCCCATCCCACCGCCCGCGACAACACCCACCCCGTCACCGTCCGCACGCCCGCTATGGCGAACCATAACGCGTAGCTATGCGCTATAAGGAGCTTAGTGGGGGAGCGAAAGACGATCCCTGCTTGTAGTATCCGGGATATGAGCGCATGGATCGATATCCGGCAGGTCCAGGGAGCTAAAAAGAGGGCGCGCGCGTCCAGCAAAAGGAGCAATCGGCGTGGGCTAAACTCGTAGGCTGACCAGGAGGGCCATACGAGAATCAGGGCGATAGGAATGATCGTGCAGCTCACGTTCAACGCTCGCGAGGCCATTTAGCCCGAAAAATCGAATGGAAAGCAGGATGGAAAGACTGAAGGAGTCTGGGCGACTAGACAATGATTCTGATCCTCCGTTTGCTTGGCGCGGGATACTTAGCGGAAATATAAATTGTTTCGGAAACAACTATGCCGTGTGATTGGACTTCAGAACAAGTAGCACAGCGCTTCACCCAAGGCACCGCTGATTTTGATCATTCAATTGCAACCCCGGCGTCGAATGCATTGAAAGTATTTCAGTCGCCACAAAATCTCGGCAACCTCTCTCTTAAGCGCCCTCAAGAACGCGTGCGTTTGCGAGTCCGAATGTGACAAAGCCGCCAAGGTGTGAAGCAAGCGATGCTGATCCAGTACACTGCAATGCCGCAGTGCATGGTATGGTGAAGCGGTTCTGTGGGCGCGTCGAGGACGCTGTTGCCATCGAGATTCGCCGAGCTGAGCTTAGTTTCCAGGAAGATAACCTTACGCTGCGGGACGCCATCGATGTTGGCAGGATCCGAGTAGCAAGGAACGCGAGAACCAACATATCAGTACGTAATCCAAGCCTTTGTATAGCCACCTCTACATTTGGCACGCTACTATTCCTTGAGTATTCCCTCCAAAAACTACTCAAACCTCCGCTTCGCGGCCACTCGCTGGATTCCAAGCTCCCCTTAGCTATCCCTAGACTCGCACAATAACGAACGGAATGTTGGGACTAGCTGGAGAGGACTCATACTAAGCCGCGGCGGCGTGGAAGAGAGCGAGGATGCACAAACGTGTTGCACCTCTGCCCTGAAGCCCCGCTCGTCGATTCCTGGGTACCAAGATGATCTCGGCAAATATTCAGAAAAGGCGCGCGAAGAGGAGAGACGAACCTACACCTTTTGCGCGACGGTCCCGATCGCACCTCCGCCTGAAGCCCCCGCTCGTCGTTTCCCAAATACTATTCCACCATCCCCTCCGAGAGCTGCAAAGGGGACCAATCGCTCCGTGCCCGGCACCACTGTGGGGGAGATCGGCCCCGGCAAGCCAAGTCCTGCATCTATTTTCCCCTGCCCAACCCTGGCTTCACCAGCACCCTCCATAAATGAAGGCCGAAGATCCAACGCAGGAAGACAGGGGACCATACAGCGATGTCAAGGCGCGCGTTGATGTCGGTACGCGAAGTGTTGGGACTCCTCTGAGTCGCTGCCCACAAAGACATGCATTGCGACTGTTATCGAAAGAGACATATGTTACCTGGAGGACTTGAGGGCTGCAGCGAGCGTCGGCGACATGAAGGGTTGAGACCGGGGACTAGACATGCCTTTGAGGAAGTGGGCAGATGGTGGTAAGAGACAAACCAGGACAAGCGAGGTCTTTGCTTTCTGTTTGTGCCCCGCCTCCATTCCTCGAACCAAACAAAGCCAACGCGACGCGACGCGTCCCGCCGCGAGTCGTCATTGGTTGTCCTCGACTTTCAAAATCCCGTGCCGACTTCATAAGTAACCCGAAATGGGCATCACCAATTACCGGAATAGTGGCGTCCATACTTCGGGCACGTTGTCGTTGTTGATGAGCGCGGCGCCCCACAATGAGTTGGTAGCCGTGGATGGGTCGGCTTCACGATTCGACGATCACCCTACCTGGCCTCGATGATTTCGCTCGAATACGACACGCTCAGAATATTGAATGGCATATTCATTGGGTATCAATAAATCATGAACGACGTAGAATAAATCGTGAATGAAGCCTTGGACAACTTCAAAGCTTCTTCACACTAAAATCCCCAAGGGCCGCGTTGGCCGTGGACATGCCCTCAACGGCCAGTCGGTACGTGCCGAATTTAAGCCTGAATACCATTACAAATATCATCAGGAATTGACGGCGGACACAAGAACTTTATTGGCGTACGAAGTGGATTCAGAGCCCATTGACCCGGTTGCCGAGTACGTCAACAGCGTCTTGCCGGTCTTGGAGTCCTTGGCCGTGTACTTGACAGAGCCCGTCGGGCCAAACGTAACCGTCATACTGTGCTCGGTCGTTTTGTCCGTAAAATCATCGAGCGCGATGGACGGACATCCAGCGCTCGGGCACCCGCGCACATGGTCTTCCAACGACACCTTGTTCGACACCGCTGAGAGCGAGATCACCGGCCCTCCGCTTCCACTGCGGGTGAGGAGCTGCATGAGGTGGAAGAAGTGACTGGTCGTGCTTGTCTGGCTCGACAGGTAGTATTTCCATTGGTAGGAGAAGGACGTCCCGTCCGCCGCGCCGGCAGTCAGGAACTCGATGCGCTGCCGCGGGGAGGAGCTCGATGTGCTCTGGAGGTTCTTGGTCGGGTCTGAAGACAGCTGCAGAGAATAACAGTCGGTGATATTAATTGGATATTGCACCGAGGAGTCGCAACCATCGAAAAGGACGCCTGTAATCAATTAATACCGGAGCGTTGTTTAATAAAAACAGGCACTGACCACTCGATTGGTATTGGAGTGCACCCATAATGACGAATCCCGGACCCGGTTCCGCCGTGCCGCTCGTGCCATCAGTGAGCTTCGTCTTTGCTGACGCGCCGGCACAGATAGCAGAAAAAAAATATGCAAGGAGAAGTTTGTTGAACATATTGAAGGAGCAATAAATACGAGGCTCGAATTGCGGCGCTCTTTAAAGGTCAACCCGTTGGCAAGTTGAACCGACAAGATTTCATCATATGGCAAGCTGAAACACGTTTGCTGTTGCATGTCACCCCGACCTGCCTAATTTGGAACTCGGAGGTTTCGATTCGCGAGAGCTCGGCCTGACACGGCCATACCTCGGCCTGACACGGCGATGTCATTGCGTCCAGATAGGATTCATTATGAGTTCGAGGGCAAATTACGGAGTTTTCTCTGTGCGGTGGTCAGGTCCAGTAAGTATCATCCGGTCACGGTTTCAAGTTGAAGTTGAACCCTATCCTAGTAATCAAGTGCATACTTGCAATGGTTTCAGGTGATTGCGAGAGGTCGCTCACCCGCTCAAGCCCGGCCCTCCAACTCGAGTTCCTGATATTGCGCGATACTGAAGCACCGGGTGGCAATAACGAACTGAGGCAGGGGAACTTGAACCATCTTAACGGGTCCGAATCCGGTTGATTTACAGATTAGATTGCATAGCGACTGGAATTCAAAATTGATTTAAAGGAAAGTGCGTCAACGGGCTGTAAGGGCCCACCGTCACGTCGGGGCGTCGGAGGGCGAGACTCCTGTCGCTGGCCAAGACCAAGCAAGACCACCGGCAACGGTTGGCCAACGGGATCGAATGTCACATTCTGCAGGATTGATGACGGAGTCTAAATTGAGTTTTTTGCAACTTGAAAAGCTTTGAAGAGGCCGCTTGGTTATGTCAACCGAGGTTCCGAAGTAAGACAGCGACGGACGAGACTTGCGAAAATTCGATGCCAACTGCCAAGGACCGGTCAGTCGTGGTAACAGGCTATAGGGAGACATCGCTGCAAACAATTCGGGACGACCGTTAGCGACGGCGAGTCCAGCGAAAGCGTCAACAGAATATGGGCCCAGCGCCTTAAAGGAGTCCAGTATTCAACTCCCCACTGGTTTCTGTTCCTTGATTTCCCGTGGCGCAAAATTCCGCGCTCAAGGCGCACAACCAGCCTGAAATGACGAAAAGCTGAGGATACAGCTAAGTCGAAAACGATAGACGTTTTGGATTTTCGAGCAAAGTTCGGGCGGAGGAGTCCTCAGCTCCAATTTGAGCCATTTCCTGCAGTCAAGCTTTAAAGTCTCCAACTTCCGTTTTTAGTGGCCAGAATTGGCGGAAGAGTTTGGCCCGAACTTTGCTCCAAAATTGAGAACGTCTATCGTTTTCGACTTAGCTGTAAGACGACGTAGTGCCGTTGTAATTGTTTTGGAAGGCGATTACGGATTTGAATTTCGGGCGAGCGCGTAAACGGCGAGGAAGATCCAGTGAAGTCCAGTGAAGTGCGTTCGATTTCAAGGAACACTGGAATATAAATGGTACATCTTGTCTTGTAGACAGGCCGCTTACTCAGCCTCAGCCAAGTTGAACCCCACAAGAATTAAAAATTATCGAGTTCCGCTAGTGCCGAGCTGAAATCCAAGGTTTATAAGCTCAAGACCAGTGTAGTCAGACACCATAGAGTCAGCCTTGAGTCAGACCGCAAGGAACATTCGAGGCCGAACGAGCAAGTCAAAGTTGAGTCAGAGACGCTTACACAGAATGTCGTGGAAATGACGCGTAGCCACCCGGCAGCGGTCGGATTTAAACGGCCGACAGGAGCCGAGCCGGCATTCCCACCTCTCTTGCCTCCTACCTTCATGCTACGTCTGCCACTAGGACTCTCGTCGCTGCGGCCACTTGCTGGGCCCACCGTCGCGCGCACCGCCCGCTCTAATGTCCGAAACCTCTCCAACTTCAGGCCAAACGTTCTGCAGACACTGCAGAAACAGCGCCAGTCCATCCTTCCCTTCAAGTTCAAATTTCCCCGCTACTCCACCGATGTCCCAATCATCGAGGCGAGCAAGCCCATCTCGTGGCAGCGGGTCGCTCTTATTGCTGGTGGAGTCGCCGGAACTGTTGTAATCCTCGAAGGGGCTTTGAACCGCGAGACTCGCGACAGTCTCTCCCCGGCTGAACGGTCTCTGCTCAACTCGAGCTTCGCGTATACCGGCGCTGGGCTTGCTATCATCGCGGCCACCGCCCGCACCATGTTCACCTCGGGCGTCGCGTACCGCATCATGGCTGCGAACCCGTGGGTCGTCGTCGGCGCGAGTCTCGCGGGTGGTATAGGTTCTATGCTTGGGTTAGTGTATTTCTTGCTTCACCCGTGAACTGTTCACTGACATATACACCCAGCGTCTTCTACACCCCCCCGGAGAACACCATCCAGAAGCATTTCTTCTGGCTCGTACGTCCTTCGTAGTTTCCTCTTCCCGGGCCGACTAACACTTCATTTCCCGCCCAGACGTTCAACGCCTTCCAGGCCGCGACGCTCTCCCCGCTCTTTTTCCTCAACCCTGCCATTCTCGCGCGCGCGGGGTTCTACACCCTCGGCGTCGTTGGCGCGCTCTCCTACGTCGGTGCGACTGCCGTGAACGACAAGTACCTCATGCTCGGCGGCCCGCTCCTCGCGGGCGTCTCGGTCGTCGCTCTCAGCGCCTTCGCTCCGCTCGTCCTCCCCGTCACCGCCGTCCGTGCCCTCGCTGTCACGGAGGCCGTCTACCTTTACGGCGGCCTGGCCGTCTTTGGCGGCTTCGTCTTGTACGAGTGCGTCTTTTATCTCCTTTTCGCAGGTATAACACCTACTAACAATTGGGCAGCACGCAAAAGATCCTGGCGCACGCGCGCATGGCCGAGCAGGGGCTCATGAAGCGCGATCCCATTAACGAGGCGATCGGCCTCCAGCTTGATATCATCAATATCTTGTGAGCTTGTTACATTGCATGGCTTCCCGGCGGCGGCTGACTCCGCGCCCCAGCATTCGTCTGGTCCAGATCTTGTCCAGCAACAACCGCAAGTGAGGCGCGGCGGCCAATTGGGAACTGTGTTTTCGGTAGGAGGGAGACTGAGGTGGAGGACTTTAAATGTATCATAAATAATCCCTGCAACCTATGTAGTATATGTTAACTTTACACGCAAGGAGTCGGCGTATACGGGTCTGGCAGTGACAAAGTCGACCATTCACACGATGGGCACAATTGGGGCAAGGAAAAGTAAGAATACAAAGTGAAAGGTCATGAGTGTTTCGAAAAATGAACTGAAATCTGCAGGTATGCCAAAGCCTTTGCCTGCAAATCACGAAGATCCGTCACCTCGTTCGCCCCAGGCTCCAAAACGGAGAAAACTGCCTGCAGGTCCCGTTTGGATTCCGGCGAAAGCGGGAGCTCGAGCTTATACTCTGGGAGGAACGACGCCACTAGCCGTGGAAAGCCGGGGAGAGCGATCGTGCTGTCCGCGGCGTCTTTCTCCTCCAAGTCCGTGACGGCTGTTGTCAAAGCCTCTATAACATTCTTGTTAGACGTGCGGTGTTGCGAGGTCGCAAATCGCATGTATAAGGTGCATGCGTCAGCCAGGTTATTAAAAACCTAGCTCTTTGTTGGCCCGTTCGAGTCTCGAGCGGAGGGGAGAGGGTGGGAAGGCTGCAATCACGAAAATTTTGGAGGAAAGACGTGAGTATATAGGTACATGACTGCATCAGCAGCCATAAAGGCTGCTGGCGGAAAGAGAAGGTCAAAACCAGATGCGAAAATACAATGTTCCGATTGACTTACTGTTGGGCTAAGCAGCACTCCAAGTTTCTTATCGGCTACGGTATGAATGACCCTGTTGACTACCATTAAATTGGCCGGGGCGTTGATCAAACCCCGGTCTTGAGATTTGAACCCAATGAGGAGTGTATCGAAGCAAAGCGACATTACCGGCGTTGCACTCAGGGATGCTTGAAGTGCCTTTATAATGGTCATTCAGATGCACTGCGAGTGGTTAATGACCTTTGACTTTACCGTTTCCGCCCAAACTCTCGCCCCTTGGTCTGTCACCGCTTCGAACAGACTGCGTAAGAGCCCGGATCCCATGTGGAACGGGATGAGGTGCATGAGTTCTGTTCCTAGTATCTCGCCACTGATTTCGCAAGTATGAGGGCTTTTTTCGTACGCCTCTTGGACAAGTCTGGGCAAGATTGCGAACGCAGGTGTAGCTCACATTTTGAAGATCTTGCAAACTATCGGGCACAGCGGAGTCCGAAACCGCGGCGATGCCCGCTATGACCAGCTCCTTGATCGCCAGTTCCATTTGAGAAAAATCACAAACCTGAACTTGAAAAGACTGCAGCATACAGGAGTGACGATTCCCACCGTGAATACGAAGCCAAATTTCCCTTCTACTCCAGCTCTCCACGGTTTCGTTCTTTCATTCTAATGATTATGTTCTGTCAATTTCGTCCGTTGGTGTTTTGTGCGCCGAAATCCAAAGGATGCTGGGGGAATTTTCTCGGAGGGGAATCCGGAGGGGAATGCAAGGACGCCCAAAGACACGCCCGCAAGTCTGATGACGTCCATGAGCTTCCAGGCGGTGGCAGTCTTTGGAGGATGTCGACGTCGAGCCCTGTATCGGGATGCGGAAGACATCATGCATATGGTCAGGGCCGAGTCCATCTCGTGCGTCATGTTCGTTGAAATCGTCAAAGAGCTGAGACGCGTTTGCTAAGTAGATGTAAGCGGCGTGTAAGCTGACGAAAAGCGTGTGTACGAGCGAATTATACGATGTAAGTTGTCGTACGAGTGAAGTATGTGTCCGAGAAAGTCATAGGTGAAGACCGTGTATGCTTAGCAAGCCCACGTTCTCGTTATCGGTCTCGTGCGTCAGCTATAAGAACTCGACGCTGTGCGATTGAAGACATTGAAGGTGTAAAAAGCGAAGGAGCGAAACGCGAGGTGTCACGGAAGTTAGTCTCCCTGAGGCAGACGTAAGACGGGCGGCGCAAACTTTCGCAAGCTCAAGATACCTGTCTGAAGGGATATCCTGAGGCACGAAGGTTCAAGGAACTGTCTACTCTGCCTGTGGGAGACTAACGGAAGTCATACTGTCGTTTTGTATGGTCGTTGATAAAGTCTTGTAATGAGCGTCAGACAAGCGCTAGAAATTATTTTGGCGTTCAACGTTCAACGTTCAACACTGCCCAAGTCTTCGAGAAGTGAAGTCGCCGTCGGACCGATTATGACATGTGCAAATGAATTGATAGAAAAAAAGCAATGCCGTCTCTGCTTAGCTCTGCTTCGTAAGTCGCAACCACCCAAAATTGTCGAACAGCTTCAATTATCGTCTCGTTCAAACTCTCCCAATTCGAGCCCCTCCGACCGATATTGCTTCATCGGATCGATAAACCGTTGTGTGAACCTTTGACCCTCGGAGTAGTCCATGCGCTTCAATCGGGAAACAGCAGAGAGTAACATCGAAAGGAGCTCGTCGTCTGTCCACCAGCGGGAGCGTATCATGGCTTCTAAGTTTCCCTCCTCGAAGCTTCCCTCCTCGAATTCGTTTATGACAGCGTGTATGAACAAGTTTTCGAGCTTGGGGCTGAATAAAAAGGATCTAAGCGGCGGTACTGCAGGGCGACGAGAAATTCGTCGTTGATGCAGTACTGGAGTTCGAGACATTCGAGATGTGGCGAATGTGTTTGGAAGTGTGTAAAAGCGGGAATAGGCCACTGAAAGTAGTCACCGTCGTCTTCGAGATGAATCCCGAGGTTTTTAAGGGCGGAAAGATGGAGCTCATGGAAGAAGTGCTTCAAATGTTCGCCTTCTGAGCGGATTTCCAGATACATATGGAGGTTTTCCAAGCGGGCAAGAGTGGTTGCGCCAACAGTTGCACCGGATAAAATAGCGTCCTGCGGCCTGCTAAGCATTTGTAAGCTGGCTGTAACAAGATTTGTGCAGAGGAAGAGAATCTTCAGACACTTTTGGGGCGAATCTATCGGGTCCGACAGCGTCAGGTTGGTGAGCTGGAATCACGGCATTGGATATAGTTCCTCCATCTCCACGGTGCGAAGGCGGGCGCAGACAGGAATGTAGTCAGAGTCGATCCCATCGTGCCATTCCCGCTCAAATTTACGGACGCCAACTCCTTCAGTCCGCCCGCAGGAATTTGGGTGAGGGCCGAAAGTGATGGCGTTGACATCCTCAGAGTGCGCCACCTCTGAGATACGCGTAACATTTCGTTAACGAATGGTTTCGTGTCGGGATTCGGGACGTCGGGGACATAAATAGGGATAGGGAATGGATGGGATCGGTCCAAGAAGATTTTCGTCGCCTCCAAGGACATCTTGCCAGAGTTGCCGACCTGTACTGGAAAGGTCCGCACCCATATCCGCGGCGTCGTCTGTGCCACGCCTCTCCAGTATGCACACACCTGGGTCAACACCAAAATATCCTTGACCGGCGCTTCCGACGAATAATAGTATGGAGGCTCGTGGGCTGACCTGCTTGGCAGGGCTAGTTGGAAAATCTCCGCCAGTAGCTCACAGGGGAGCGTTCGTATGGGAGATAAAATGAGTCGGAGCGCGGCGGTCCCTCGGTCGCGATCGCGGATTCGCAGCAGATCCCGTATCTGTGAGTCGATACACGCGATATTTGCTTAGCATTCTTGGATACGCTGTCTGGCTTGGCTCTCGAAGCTCATGGTGAGTTCTGGAGTGTCGGGATACTCACCAATTCAAGACGCGTTTGTACGGCTTGAGGATATCAATGAGTCGCGTTTAGTGAGAAACGAAACGCGAAATGTCACGAAAGTCGCGGACGTTACCGGTGACGGTCACGGAAGCAATCGCCTGGATAAGTCTCAGTTACAGCGTTTCAGAAAGAATGCCCTTTGATCAATGCTCCACGCTCGATTTTACTTACCTTTGTTTGACCTGCGTCCATCTCGTGGCCCGTTGCTCCACCTTTGCGTCATGGAAGCGATACGCGGTGGTGTGACTCCAAACCAAGCTCCCACATATTTAGGCACTCAGGTTGAATTAATTCCCCATTCTCTCTCTCTACGATCTAAGATGTCTCACAAAGGAAGTTTCGAACGCACATCACTACCGGATCACACCCGGGAACAGACGGGTGGACGGTCCGTGCTCTGCCACCTGCCGCTGGGATGATCTCCTCCTCCTATACTCCGGTGGAGCTGAAGGCGTACGAGACGGACGCACGGTCAAACAAGGGTAAGCAAAATGAGCGTGGAGCATTTGATCAAAAGGGCATTCTTTTCTGAAACGGCTGTACTTGATCCGCATGCAGTCTCCTAACGCGGTTTCGAGATCAGTCTCAATGGCGGTATTTTAAGTTAATTCTGAGAAACTAGCTCACGGGAAAATTCGGACCGTTGTGATGTGATAAATGATGTGACTTGATGAACCTCGAAACCGCGGTTGGGTAGGAGACTGCATGCCCCCATGCTCTCAAAGCCTCCCAGAAGCAGAGCGCTCACGCTGAAAACCGCACGTACAACACTCGTATTCGCAGAAGCTTACAAGGGGAAAAAAAAGATCGTCTCGATTCATAAACAAGTCTACGCCCCATCCTCCGTTTAAAGCTTGTCGTAGAAGTTGTCCAGGGGAGGGATGACCGGCTGCAAGGAGACGATGAGCGGGAAGAACGACACGACAAGGACAAGAGACGCACGTTGAGCCCCTTGCGGACACGGATCTTCGTGACCATTTCCTCGAGCTTGCTGCCCTTGTCCAACGGCGCTGGAAAACATGATCATCAGCACGGGTGAAAGACGAAAACGAAGTCGAAAACTCACATCCAGGGATGGCCTCCCAGTGGTCGAACACGTTCTGGGGGAACGCTTGCCCGCCGGTCGCCTGCCTCAGCGCGCCGTTGAACCCGAAGGACTCGCTCACGGGCAGGTACGCCTTGATCGTGAACATCGGCGTCCCGATGCGCTGCTCCTCGCTGAAGACCTGTCCACGCCGCATGTTCAGGCAGCTGTACACACCGCCGATCGCGACTTCGGGGCAGGTGATCTCGACTGCACAGACGCGCGGTCAGCAGGGACGGTGAGAAGGGACAGCGGGGGCATACCGAGGTAGATGGGCTCCTGGAGGGTCGGCTGGGCGAGGAGACACGCAGCGTACATGACACGACGACACGTGGGGATAAGTTGTCCTCCTCCACGATGGATAGCATCGGCGTGCAGCTTTATATCACGACGTGTCCATCAGCGGGTGAAGTTTCGAAAAGACGGACGCAGCTTACCGTCACATCCATCAGATTGAACCGGATACCACGCATGTGCTCCTCAGCGCAGACACCCTCCCTCGCGGCCCACTCCAGACCCGCAATGCACGAGTCCTTGATTTCGAGAAGGTACTGCACACCCTTGGTAACATCGACCAAGAGATTGGGGCCGGTGGTGTCGGGTCCGAACGCCCAGATCTTGCGCGCATCGGTGACGTCCCAGCCGTGCTCATCCGCAAGCATACGCGCGCGGATCTTGAAGTCGTCGCGGGGGTTGATCTTGCCGTCCTCGATGGCCTTGGTGAGTTCCTCGCCGATGGGCATGGCCTTCATGTACAACCGATTGTGCTTGTTCTGCGACTTCGACAGCGCGACGATGGAGGATTCGGTGGTGACGGTCTCGCGGTAAGGGACGACGGGGTCCGAGACCTTAAGGGGCACACCCGCGTGGTCCTCCATGAGATCCTAAGAAGACACATCGTGAGCAGCAGAACATGGATGTCGAGCGACAAGGTAGCTACCTTCAGGCAAATCTCCAAGTGCAGCTCACCGGCAGCAGCGACGATGTGCTCACCGGTCTCGGCGATCCAGGTCTGTACACAGGGGTCGGACTTGGACAGACGCTTGAGACCTTCGACGAGCTTGGGCAGGTCGGCGGCGTTCTTGACCTCGACAGAGACCTGCACGACGGGGGAGACGGAGAACCGCATCACACGCATGTTGTGCGCCGTCTCCGACGACGTCAGGGTTCCACTCTTAAGCAGGAACTGGTCAATGCCGACGAGACCGACGATGTTTCCGGCGGGGCAGTCCTCGAGGGGCTCGATGGTGCGACCCATCATGAGCACCGTGCGCTGGATGGACTTGATGAACAGGTCATCCTTCTTTCCGGGAACGTAGTTGGGGCCCTGGATGCGGATCTTGGGGCCAGAGCGCACGGTGCCGGAGAAGATACGACCAAAGGCGTAGAAACGACCCTTGTCGGAGGTGGGCACCATCTTGGAGACGTAGAGGACGAGCGGGCCCTTGGGGTCGCAGTCCCGGATACCGATAGCCGACTCGTCGTCCATGGGACCCTCATAGAGGGTCTCGACACGGTACCGCTGAGCGGTAGCGGCGGAGGGGAGGTGGATGACTATCATGTCCAGCAGCGCCTCACCGGCGGGGAGGAATTTCTGCATGATAGCCTTAAGGAGCTTCTTGCCTTCGAGATCGCGCTCGGTCTGGTCGAGCTTGATGTCGAGCTTCTCGAGCATAGGACCGATGGCATCCTTTTTGAAGTCCATGACAACGTCGAAGACCTTGAAGATGGGGTCGAGGACGAACATGTTGAAGCACCGTTCGAGGGTTTTGCCATCGGCGTCGGTGCCCTTTGTTGTCCATTTCTTTGTCGCCGGGTTGAAGAAGTTGTCACCCCACAGACGCTTCATCATCTTCTCCTTGTCGACACCGAATTTCTTGGAATACCGGGCGGCGAATTGACGGAGGGTGAAACCCCATCCGTGGAGTCCGGAACCGAAGGCGACGGTGCCCTGCTCAGGGAAAACCTGGACATCACCGAGGGCGACATCGTTGTACGTGGAGATGATGACGTTGACGCTCTCGATCGTACGGGAGAAGGACTGGTAGAGGTCCTCCTTGGAGATCTGGAGCTCGAGGAGTGCACGGTCGACCTTGTTGATGATGACAACGGGCTTGATCCGTTCACCAAGGGCCTGACGAAGGACGGTCTCGGTCTGGACGCACACACCGTCGATGGTGTCGACGACGACAAGGGCACCATCGGTGACACGGAGGGCAGCAGTGACTTCAGAAGAAAAGTCCACGTGGCCGGGGCTCTGAAGGGCGGCTGAGTAACCCGGTCGGATGTGCGCGGGAAAAAACGGAGACGAACGTCGATGAGATTGATCAAAAACTCTGAGCCGTTGGTTTTCTGCTTGACATCCTTCATGTCCTCTTCCGGGAGTTTGAAGTACATTGAAATCGCGGTGGACTTTTTTTCCACAATTTTAATTAGTAAACAGCGTACTAGACGACTCAATGCGCACCTTGATAGTGATGCCGCGGTCTTTTTCATCCTGCCTTGTGTCCATGTATCGTGCGTTGCCTGCATTGGCGTGGGCAATGATACCGGCCTTGGAGACGAGGGAGTCGGTGAGGGTGGATTTGCCGTGGTCGACTGTGTGTTGTTCAGCCGCATTCTCGCAGAATCAGGCAAGTACGCACCGTGAGCGATGACACTCATGTTCCTGATGTTCGTCGGCTTGTCCATGAGACCACGGATCTCATCGACGGTGAAGTTACTGGGATCGATTAGACCTGGAGAGCTGGCGACGAAGATTGGACTGTACATACACCATTGTTGAGGATTTTAGGGAGGGAGGAGGCTAGAAAAGGTTTCTATGGGGACACTCCGCGCTGTATGTGCTGCGAAGAACCAAGTAGCCCGCAGGAGAGTGGAAGTGAAAAGTGAAAAAGTTCGGAACCGTTGATTGGTAACCTTTGGCAACTGCCTTATCACACCGTAAACACGCGTACATACCCTTGTCTTCAACTTTCATGGCATCTTGTCGGCACTGTATGCTGCCATTCACACTGGGGAATGTCAGCCCGGACTCAATTTCAGAACAAGGAGAGACCTACCTGATAATGACACGCGTTGTATTCAACTTTACATTAAAAAAAAACACGGATTCGACACGACGCGTATCACAGACGACTCAACAATTTCTTTGGCGGCACTCAGAGCTTGTCGTAGTACGTGTCGAGTGACGGGATTTCCGGCTAGACATACATGAGCACACTTGCTGCGAAACGGCATAAATTATCACCTTGAGGCCTTTGCGGATGCGCATCTTCGTCACAATCTCCTCCAGCTTGCTTCCCTTGTCGAGGGGTGCTATAAAACGGTCAACAATAGCGGAAAAATCTACACAACGCCACCCACATCCAGCCATGATCTCCCAGTGGTCCATCACGCTCTGGGGGAATGCCTGTCCGCCGGTCGCCTGTCTCAGGTCTCCGTTGAACCCGAACGACTCGTTGACTGGCAAGTATGCCTTGATCGTGAACATCGGCGTTCCTACGCGCTGTTCCTCGCTAAAGACCTGTCCGCGGCGCTTGTTCAGGCAGCTGTAGATGCCTCCGATTGCGTTCTCGGGACATTGGATTTCGACTGCAGGCGGTCATTCACAAAGACCACCTCGACTAGAGCACCACACGCACCGAGATACACTGGCTCTTGCAGACTAGGCGTTGCCAGCAAGCAGGCCGCATAGCAGACACGGCGACACGTGGGGATCAGTTGCCCTCCGCCGCGGTGGATAGCATCTGCGTGGAGCTGGACCATCGTAAGCGACAGCTTCACCCTCGAAACGAGACAGCTTACCGTTACATCCAGAAGGTTAAACCGGACGCCACGCATGTTCTCTTCGGCGCAGACACCCTCCTTGGACGCCCACTGCAGGGCGGCGATGCAAGAGTCCTTGATTTCGTTGAGGTACTGCACACCCTTGGTGACATCGACCAAGAGATTGGGGCCGGTCGTGTCGGGCCCGAACGCCCAAATCTTCCGCGCATCGGTGACGTCCCAACCAAAGTCGTCCGCGAGGATCCGTGCGCGCGCCTTGAAATCGTCGCGCGAGCTGATCTTGCCGCTCTCGATGGCCTGCGTCAGCTCTTCGTCGAGCGGAAGTGCCTTCATATACAGACGGTTGTGCTTGTTCTGCGATTTGGACAGGGCGACGATGGACGACTCTGTCTTGACCGTCTCGCGGTATGGCACGACCGGGTCCGACTTCTTCAAGGGGACTCCAGCGTGGTCTTCTTCGAGGTCCTATTCAGCAGTTGGTCAGTCATTCGTCGTTTCATACGGGAACGATAAACTAACCTTGAGGCAAATCTCCAAGTGCAGCTCCCCGGCGCCAGCGACGATGTGTTCTCCGGTTTCCGATATCCACGTCTGCACGCAAGGATCAGACTTCGACAACCGCTTCAGCCCTTCGACGAGCTTGGGCAGATCCGCCGCGTTCTTAACCTCGACGGCAACCTGCACGACGGGCGAGACGGAGAACCGCATCACGCGCATGTTGTGCGCCGTCTCCGACGTCGTCAGCGTCCCGCTCTTAAGCAAGAACTGGTCGATGCCGACAAGCCCACAGATGTTCCCCGCGGGGCAGTCCTCGAGCGGCTCGATGTAGCGGCCCATCATCAGGACCGTGCGCTGGATCGACTTGACGAACAGGTCGTCCTTCTTTCCCGGGATGTAGTTCGGGCCCTGGATGCGGATCTTGGGGCCGGAGCGCACGGTCCCCGCGAAGACACGCCCGAAGGCGTAGAACCGCCCCTTATCCGAGGTCGGCACCATCTTGGAGATGTACAGCACCAGCGGCCCGTTGGGGTCGCAGTCGCGGATGGCGATGGCGGACTCGTCGTCCATGGGGCCCTCGTAGAGCGTCTCGACACGGTAGCGCTGCGCCGTCGCGGGCGACGGGAGGTTGATGACGATCATCTCCAAGAGCGAGTCACCTGCGGGGAGGAACTTGCGCATCACGACCTTCAGGAGCGCCTTGCCTTCGAGATCACGCTCGTCCTGCGCGAGCTTGACGTCGAGCTTGTCGAGCATCGGCCCGATCGCCTCCTTCTTGTAGTTCATGACGGCGTCGAAGATCTTGAAGATGGGGTCGAGCACGAACTGGTTGAACGCGCGCTCGAGCGGCTTGCCGTCCGTGTCGGTGCTCTTGTTCGACCACTTGCGCGTCGCGGGGTTGAAGAAGTTGTCGCCCCAGAGCTTGGCCCTGCATTACACCCAGTCAGTTTCGCCCTCAAACCGGATAATATCACTGGACTTACATCATCTTCTCCTTGTCGACACCGAACTTCTTCGCGTAGCGGTTGGCAAACTGGCGGAGGGTGAAGCCCCAGCCGTGTAGCCCGGACCCGAACGCAACGGTGCCCTTGTCGGGGTACACCTGCACGTCACCGAGCGCGGCGTCGTGGTACGTGGACACGATGACGTTAACGCTCTCGATGGTCCTCTGGAACGACTGGAACAGCGCCTCCTTGTCGACCTGCAGCTCTAACAGCGCGCGATCGACCTTGTTAATGATGACTACGGGCTTGATGCGCTCCGTCAGCGCCTGGCGCAGGACGGTCTCGGTCTGTACACACACGCCCTCGACACAGTCGACGACGACGAGCGCACCGTCCGTTACACGTAATGCGGCCGTGACTTCTGACGAGAAGTCGACGTGCCCCGGACTCTGCGAAATACGTTCAGCTCAACACATTCAGCGAGCCTGCTGGAGGAGGGACCGACATCAATCAAGTTGATAAGGAACTCTGCGCCGACTGTTTTCTGCTTAATCGAAGGGATCTCCTCCTTGTCCACCTCGAAGTACCTGTCCCGATTAGCTCGGTGAGCGGACGTCTCAAATTTGATCACACGACCAGAAGAAACGGCGCCTACATTGAAATCGCTGTACTCTTGATAGTAATACCTCGTTCCTTTTCGTCGTCCCTGGTATCGGTGAACCGCATGTCGCCGGCTTTGGCGCTGGCGATGATGCCCGCCTTGGACACTAGCGAATCTGTCAGGGTCGACTTGCCATGGTCCACTATACGCGCGAGCACGATTAATATTCCCCCGTCCTCCTGGCCGCATCGACAACGCACCATGGGCGATGACACTCATATTCCGGATGTTCGTGGGGCGATCCATGAGCTCACGGATCTGATCTGCGAATCGGTCGTGTGTGAGCACCATAGAGGCCCCCCATGCATCGACGGCGGGCACTACTCACCTACTGTGAAGTTACTGCAGCACACGACCACATTCAGCGGGGTAGACGACTCGAGCGCGTGAGACGACCTACACCATGGTTGCTGTCTACAATTCAGTGGGCGAAATTGCGCTGGGCGAGGTCTACGGGTGTCGGCGAGCAGTCTGGGATGACCGTTGGAGTCGACGTGGGATATTCCCACCTTTGTTTACGTCTCAACATAGTGCTCTAATTCTGCCCTCGAATGGCCTGGTTCCACCACCGGACCACGTGAACCGCTACTAGTTACGGTAGTACAAACTAAATGAATACATTCGGTGGCACCTGATCGTTTTCGGTGATTGAGAGGCACGCTGTTATGTCGCGCTGAAACAAGGAGAGCGGGGGACGCCATAGGATGCCTCGCCGATGATATTTATTCGCAGAGACCTGTTCTCGAGTAACAAACAAGGACAAACAGGAGCCGGTCAAAGCGTATAATTTCATGAAATCAATTAAGACGCCGGACACCAACACGTGTGTGCCGTTATTGATGATTTTCACGACCGTGCCATGGCTGAGTAGAACCACGGCGGATGGATGGGGATGAAACAAATGCAGTGTGATTCAAGGATATGCATAATGCGGCAGCACACGATCACGGTGCAAAGTCGATACTGAACAAAATGGACGTGGCTTGGACGCCAGCTGTAAAGCGGGGAATTGAGAATTTCAGAGAAGGCCATAGAGAGGAGGGAAGCGTGCCTGGTTCAAATAACTGTATCATCTCGTCACGTTGGCAAGGCCTGAAAAATCGAATGAAAAAGATTTCTGAAAGCGGAAGGAGATGACTTACGTCGAACACTCCGTCTTCACTTAAAGTTTGCGAAAAAAGCATCTCGCATATTAGGTCGGGGATGACATCGTCGTCCGGGAAATTGCGGATGTCTTCATCCAGATTCGCCTCCCAGTTTAGGAATATGCAGGTAGCACTCATTTGCAGGCAAGTGATGGATTTAAGTCCCACAGGACCATTGAACCATGCCGCTCGATGCACCGAAACTGGAGGCGGATCAAGCGAATCCCGGGCAGATTCGAAGTCGAAGTTGACAATGAACAAGCCTGTCCCCTATGTGGCGAATCATGTCAGATTGTTACAGGAGACGAATAGGGAACATGAATACAGTTGCGACGGCGACTCGACCGTTTTCAAACGCCAGATATCGGGACACACTGCATGGCGAGCCCAATTGAATGTCAAGAGAGATCTCCCGAATGTTCGCTTCGCCGTTGATAATCCTCTCGAAGAAAGGAATGACGACGAGGCGCGAATCGGCCAGCAACGCTGCGAGGTGCGAACCACAGGCAGAAACATGTACTGAGTTCGTATTAGATCTATACTGTTGGAGCTGCCCGAGACAGTCATCATAACTCACCCGCGATGAACTCGTCGATCAACCGTCTGTCGCTACTGTCCGGAAGAACGACATGACGGTTTAGAGGTTGCGGTTTTAACACTGAATTCGGCAGCCAGTCTTCTTTGTGGCTATCATCGGCCAAGAAAGAATATGTGTTATTTCCGTATGAGCCCTGCACAGAAGAAATATCGAGAACACAGCGACCGGAGGCGCGGGAAAACACCCGAAGTGCATTGGAGCCGCACACCAAGGCGTGGTTCGCACTAACCTCCACGTAGTTGATGTGCGCGCCCAGGGATGTGCTTGATCCGACGCCGTCTGGTGAGATCTGGATGTCCCGGATTACTTGAGTCAACTCTCCCGTCGTTATGTCCCAGGTAAAGAGGGAAACCTCCGTTGCAGCGATTAACGTCGGGAAAACGAATCGGAAGGCCCGGGTGAGTGCGGGGGGCTTCAGCACCATCCATGGCTTGAAATGCCCTCGTGAGTCCAACGGGAAGTCATCTGCAGAAGATGATATGCTGTTCTGTTTTTCATCGAGAAACGAGAAGGTGGGAGCATCTGGACTCATCCCGGCGTCATCGACCACTCTCCAGACCTCCTTTTCGCCGCTTAATCGGTCGAAAATGAGGTATCCAGAATCGTATTCGCAGTGAGCGTATTCATGAACGTATGTCTGACGGTACATTCAACACGATCCGAGGGCTGGATTTGTGGTGCTTACCCGTGGCAAAGACCACAGCAGTTCATCTTCATCCAGGTCCACCACAAGTAGGCCACCGATTGAGTGAGTGACGATAACGAACCCTCTCTGCTCGTCCGCTTTGATGCGATGGACATTACTCCCGTCAATCTCAGTAGATCTGTGAGCGACCACACATGACGATGTCTCTGCCCGCCATGCGCTTCGAATTCGAATCTGTTTGTAGCCTTCAGAACGTGTGTGGATGAATTCGAGTCCAGCAAGCCAAGGGTGAAAGCAGTCTCACAGAAAGATTTCCAATCGCTGACACCAGTAAGAGAGCGGCGCGAAAGTGCGGCACGGTGCGGAGTCATATCACGGTCATCTTGAATCGCTTCGAGGTCAGAGTATACGATGGACGCCGAGGGAGTGAAGCCATGCAGCACGGCCGCATTATGATACAGAATGGATTGATTCGATTCGAAAAAGTTGTTCCATTCTCGGGACGTAGATAGAAGTTGGCTTAATGTGGAAAGAGGCAGATATTTCAAGATGCAAATTACAAGCTCGACGGGGAGTTGTAACATGGTGGACGAAGAGACGAAGAGTTCGGATGTCGCCGGCGGCGGAACAAACATCAAAATTATCTTCTTTCATAAGCACTCTTCTTTGGACCGGCGGTCTCTCCCGCGCTCCTCGACGTCTCCGCCGTCTGCGCACATCGCCTGCCAACGCTGTTCTCACCGCCCTGTCCTACGACCCCGCCCTCCAGTTCGCCTGGGTCCGTGGCGTACTTTCCTAGTCAAGCGCACCCGTCTCTCCACCTCACCGCCGTCCCCCGCATTCTTTATTTAGCCTCAACAGGCATCCCCAAAGCCAAGGTCAACCCGGAAAAGGCCCTAGTTGCTTTTACACTTCCCCAGTTCTTCCCTGTGCAAGTAAACTGCGAAAAGATTCATAAGACTGAATTTTCTGCACTACCGATTTGACGCGTCTAGGATTAGATGGGATCTCATTTGGATGCCCTGGTGTGTTTATCTCTACAATGCTCTTGCCTCATAGTTTGTCTCCTTTGTGTACATCGCTCGCGACTTGCGAGTTTTTCTTTTTTCCTAGCCTCGCTTCTCCTCTGCCTCCCCCGCGCGCGTTGCCCTCCAACGACCTGAAGGCCAGTGGCGCGGTTTCGGATGCATCGCAGGAACACGATTCTGGGGCTGCGGAAAGAGGGGAAAGAGTGACCGAGGCGGGACCTTAAGGTGCGTGTACTGGAACATCGCACATTCCCTTCGTGCTGACCTGATTTTCTACAGCGTGGGTGCGCAGCAACTGGTAGACAGTTTTCCTGACGTTTTCGAAGGTTTTGGTGCGTGCTCTTAGCTTTAGAAGCGATCTTTCCGACTTATTCGTTTTCTTAGGAATGTACCCATTTTTTGAAGCGTCGTGGCTCGCTTCATAGTCCTTTGGACTCGGGACTTAAGCCCCCTCGTGCCCTCATGCCGCCGCCTTTGAATTCAAAGGCGCAGCCTTGTTCAATGTTTTTTTGTGTTGAGAATTCGCTGGCTTCGACTACGCCAAGCTCATCGGCCTCTGGATTGTGCACATTCTCTGATCCGTCCTCTGCACTATCATCTACGTCATCTCCCAGCTTGTGCTCATCTTCCGCACGCTCGACATCCGCTGGGCTCTCTTCGCCGGCGCGCGGGTCCTCTTCGGCTTCAGCATCGCACTAAGCTTACATCAACGGCCTCTTCTTCACGATCTACATGTTCCTCAGCGTCATGATGTGTATAAGTACTGAGACAACATTACTGTGCGTGCCCGACGTCTTTTCCAATCACTGAATACTAAAAATCTCCCTCAGCGCGAAGACCTCGAGTTCTCCTTCGCCTCCAAGGCGGCCGTGTGGGAGGTCATACTGCGAGGGCCCAGCTTCAGCGCGGAGAACGGCATGGACTGGGAGATGGCGAGGACGGGCTCAAGTCGCCGATGGAGGGGCGGCTCGAGTGGACACGACTCGTAGGACTACAAGCATGTAAATTAATTGCTCAAATTTACTGTATTTTTTCATTCAATTCGACCGTCACGCGTCACTCCCCCCTTGGTCGATGGCGAACATTGGGATTTTGTCACGCGTCACCCACCCTCTGGTCGAACACATTTTGTGTCACGCGGCCCCCGAAATTCCCCAAAATCACGTCTGCGATGTGCAAAATCGAAAAATTTCGTTCGGCGGTTGAAAATTTTGCATGTGTCACGCAAAATTTCGGCCGTGGTCGAATGGTCGAATCGGTAATTTGAGTCACGCGTCACCCCCCTGGTCGGATTGAATGAAAAAATACAGTAGTCCTGCTCGCGTGTGACTTGTGTGACCAACTCCGTCGACCATCACAACGTCCACGCCAACTCGCTCAAATTCCGTCCTAAAGCAACGCTCACTGCCCTTGGTCGACTTACAGTTCACTCTGCAAGAAATCTCCGCCCGAAAGACATCAAAAAAACACATCAAGACTGGCAAAAGACTGGGTCGACTTTTGTGTACCGACTTTGCGCGGCTCGAGTCGACAAAATCTCGCACGGATAACTTGGCGCGTGCACTCGCACCTGGCCTCAACCCCGCGCTATTATTCCCACACCCCATAACTCTCGTCCCTCGCGAATCTCGTTCACCTCAAGCGACTCTTTATTTATTTATTGTCTTGCTTCTACAGTGCCTCCCTCACGCGCATGGTCATCGAAGGGGTGGGGAACCGGTTGCGCGCCCTCATATACGTCGCTGAAATACGTTTTTTGCGGCCGCAGAGCAGGGGAATCAGGTGTTAGAGGCAGGACTTTTTGGTGTGTGCTTTTAACCTTCTCTACTTATCCTCTACTGGCCTGATTTCCTGCGGGGGACGATGTAGAGCAATTCTTTCATTTGTGTACTCCGGAACACGTCCTCTCGCCCCTCCGCAAGCCGCTGCTTGAAAACGATACAGCACGCGTCGGCGGCAGGGCAGCCTTCGTGTCCTCTGTGTTCGGCCTCGGCGTGTAACGGGAGCAGCACTGCCAGTGCCGGCTTGTTGCCATTGCCCACCGACGCTGAGTCACTTTTTTCGGCATCGATACGTCAGCTTGAAGGAGCGCCGTTACACGGCATCAGTCCGAGCCAGCGTCGGAACGTTGCTAATCGAGACTCGACCAAGGACCCTGAGTCGCCTGCCGCAGCAAGAGGGAGTCAGTGGTCGACGAGCCGTTAGGAACTCTCGTGCGTAGTGCGGACCCCATTCTTCACACGCAGTGACTTCTGACCTGCGTCCCTTAGGACATTGGCAAAATCTGTTTCATGCATACTATGTACTTGTGCGAGAAATTATGTACTATCTCTGACTAGGAACCTGGGCACACTAGGAACCTGGGCACTTGCCAAATATATGCATGAATAGTACCAAATATTAACAACTTTGACTTGGGGAGGGACTACGACCCCTGACGCCCATCTATGCCAAATCTTGAGGCGGAATGTTGCGTTGATCGAAAGCTGTGCCTCGTTTGATCGCGGGCCGGAGGGTGAGAACATCATTTTCTTAATGCCGAGAGGCCATTTCACCTGTTTCTCCACCATTCCTCGGTCGATCCACAAGTTTTGGGGCTCGTTCTAACCGCAAAAATCTCGCGCTCATCACCTACATCAAGGGCTTCCGGAAATTCGCTTTCCCCCTTATAAAACCTCCAGGATAAACATGGTGTGCCCTCAAATACCTCACCGCCGCGACCTCCATATCAAACAACCTTTTGACCCTATCGATCTGGAGCTCCACATAGTCTATTATGATGTATAAGGCTTCAGTTTCGAAGTTCGACTACTATTCTATCTGTTTTATGTCTCTCTTAGCATCAACCATGTACCAAATCAGCCGATTTTCTCTAGTACCAATGTCTAAATGCCGGGTTCTCGACAGTTCGACTCAGGAGTGGATCCCTGGGCCAAGTATGTCCATCTACTTATTATGAAGCTGTTTGCAGCTTATTTTGGGCGACTATGTCCTCTCACTGTTGCGCGGCAGTCGTTTGATCAGCGGTATGGATCCCGTCGCACGCGCTTGGCATCGTAAGCACTCAGTTCTACCATTTTTCTAGGTCCAACATACCTTTTTGGCATCTGCGATACTGTAGTTTTATCCCCTGAACATCATAAAGCAGCATAATGGCATTAAATGAGCTGGCAACAATGAATTTGCATGGGTGCCCAGGTTCCCCATAATTGCCCTTTCGGGAGTTTCGCCCGAACTAAATTCACCACACCTTCAAAATGTCCCCAAATACGCCCCAAATAGGCTCAACTTGTTCCCAGGATGCGCGCCTACCATCTAAAACTTTCAGATGTTCAAAAAGTCTCTCGAGGGAGTTGTTAACGGGTCAAAACCCTTAAGGTGCCCAGGTTCCCAGCGCGTGATAGTATCATGAACAAGAAATGGAATTCTCAAGCAGAGCACGAACAAAAAATATCAGCTGAGGTGCATCTGTATCGTAAGACAATATCAAGAAAGTTCATACCATGGCCCTATAACTGAATGAAAGACCCTCCTCGTTCATCTCTGCGATTCTATCAAGTATGAGGTTGCGAACAGCTGGCGCGAGAGGAGGGATTATCGAAATTCCACCTGGAACGATTGCCTTGGATGCAAACCAAGCCGGGTGACCCTGGCTCGTCTGGAGCCAGATATCGACGTGATGGAGCGCATAGCAAGGGGGGACCGTTCCAGGACTCCATCGCGATTCGACCATGCGCATCATAGTGCGCTCGGAGAAGTAAGGGTGCGGGCAACGGTCGAAGAGGGTGAGATTCTTCAGGTGTGGAAGGATGGGTTTTCGA
Source organism: Mycena rosella (assembly GCA_029378255.1). NCBI lineage: Eukaryota > Fungi > Basidiomycota > Agaricomycetes > Agaricales > Mycenaceae > Mycena > Mycena rosella. The sequence goes on from JARKIE010000542.1 coordinate 26,082, forward strand.
TCGTCGAAGGTGAGGAACTCCATCAGCTGTTCGGTGAGAGCGGTGGATAACCTGAGCTCCAGAGTAGTTATCGACGGTGTAGCACGGGCCACTTTTGAGAGCACAGGGAAGGATAGCTCGAAAAAGGTCAGCGTGAGTTCCTGCAGCGCGAAGGAAGAGTGTTCTTGGAGAACAAGTAGACTCCGTCCGCTGCCCTCCCGCATGTCCAAGGATTTTAAGTTGGGAAGGATAAGTGGAGTGAATATCGAGATATCACAGACACGCAGTCCGGTCCACGTTAGCTTCTGGATTGGGAGTTTAAATGCGGACACGGGAGGCATTATTCGGCCTTGCAAGGGACCGGTTGTAGAGTTGAATTCAACAACATTGACCAAAAGGGGTAGAAGTCGTCGTGTATCGTGAACCCCCATCGCGACATATCTTAGGTCGACGTGGGTAAGGCTGGTCCATGGAAGGCGAAGAATGTGGGGATCCATATCGCCACCCGTGTTGATCGTGATTCCGCGCAGCTTGGGCGCATTTTTGAACACTGAAATGGGAAAGTTCATGTTGCCCCATAGCATGCCCGGATCTACGTCTCCGTAGGCCATATCCACTGCGAAGTATTCCGATCGCGTCATCCCCAAATTGGGATCGAACACCAGGTCGGAAGTCGGGATGACCGAGAAGGTGACCGTTTCCAAGGTTGGAAAGGATTTTGGTGCGATGCGGAAAAACGAGTGAAATTGCTCGGCGGCGAGTCGAAGGGATAGATCTCGGATGCGTGGTGCATGTGCGACGAGAAAATCCATCGCAGGGTTGGGACTCCGAGGATAGTAGCTACGGATGTTCACGGTCAAGGGGTGTGAACCGCTTCGGGCAATCCATCTGCTTTCAACCAGCTTCACGAGCCGATTGTACGATTTTTTGGTGTGGAAATCCAGAGATATGTGCGTCCAAAGGGGAGAATTGCAATGGGTAATTCCTCGCCATCGTTGGCAAACCTGAGAGAGACCAAGAAGCGTGCTGATATATCGAGTCGCTTCATCGAAAGCGAGATCCCGGCAGATCAAGTGGATCTTACAGAGGATCTCGAATGGTAAGAACGGATGGGACTCTCGCGGGATCGTCGGTGTTCTGATTTGGGCTTTGGAGGGAGTTGTCAACTGGTGCGCCGCGGACGCACTGCTGGAAGTGCCCTTGCGTCTAAGCAGTTCATACTGTGCTGTATCCTGAAGGGATTCTAGCTCTAATGAATCACTGAACCAAGCATGCGACACGACGATGATGTGGGAGTTTATGGGCAGGGAGGAGTCCAGCAGCGTATCGACGATGAGATGGGTGATTTGTTTTGTCAGGGTCGCCGTCCACTGACCACCGGATTTTGTTACTATTGTTCGAATGAGATTCGCATGAGTAGCTGACACCTAACACAGATTTGCGAGATCAATATGCGGGCGAGCAAAAGCGAGCGAATACATACCCCTACGGCCGAAATGACGAGGGACGAGAACAACATGGCGGGATCGGCGGAGTAATACTTGGAGCTACGAGCTCATTGAGATGCGCACTCACTCAGAGTACACGATCCTACTTACAGTTGTTTCATCCCGGCATTTACAGAGTCATATACCCACTGTGGCTAGAATCGAGGGAGGGCATATTAGGTAGACCGAGAAGCAAAGAAGGTCATACGCACTGTAACGAGAGCAGCTTTACATTCGGGCCCTTGGAACTCAGAGAAATGGACCCGATTGGTCAAGACACGAGTGGCGAGTTTTAGCTCGGAGGCATGTTGCGCGCCGTTGCCGTCAAGATCATGGCGAAGCCGCGCCTGCTCTGTGCCGGGGAGGGAGGAACAAATCCAGTACTTGACGCCCCGAAATAGCTGGCCATCGACAGCCATTCGTGAACGCGAATAGGCGCAGTGAAAACAGTTACGTGAAAGCACGAGAAGAATGCAACTTGACGCACGTGAAGCTTGACTCGAGAAGCTTGACTCCGAGAAGCATTGAGCCAACGAGTAGCAGTACAATTCAATGTTACGGTCGGCGCCGAAGAGTTGACTGGCAAGGGACTCGGAGGTTTGAGATCAATGAAAGGGAAAGCCGCCTGGCATAAGATTTTGCATCACGTTCGCGTGGTTATTGTTCGTAGAGTTTTGTATACGACTATCGGAAAGTCAAGGTTGAATTTGAAGGAATGGTCATCGTGCTTCGCGTCCCGAATTTGGCCGAGCCAGAGTTGAGCCAGAGGCCAAGTTTGAAGTTTCTACTAGTGGCTAGTTGATAACTTACCCCAGTCAAGCCCACTCATGTTTTTATTTGAGCTTGCTGAGCGAGAGAAGTATCATCCCCAAGATGAGTCCCAAAAAGACTCTCTTTGTTAATTCGGGCTTCAACTCTCGACAGATGCCGGAAGCTGTTGTGGGACATGATTGATTGCAAGAGTCAGGGGCAAACCGTGTGACTTCCGTGACATTTCGCGTTTCCGTCGCGCGACTCGTTGTAGTGTTGCCGCTGTCCGGTTCGGAACCGATTCCGAACCTGAACCGAACCCGAACCGAACCCAATGTCCGGTTCGGGGTTCGGAGGATTGGTTAAAGGTTCGAACATGTTCGGACCGATCCTTTTGGGTACCCTGTTTTCATTTCAGAATTCGATGGATTGATGTTATATTGACGTCCACTTCAACATACCATGGGTCCTGTACCAAAGATAAAGTGTTTCTACTCTCACGGCCTCAAGAGAAATGGAGATGGTTGAATTGATGCGCGATCAAGAAGTGATTTAAGGGCTGAGAAATTGTTGAAACGGATGTTCAAAGGTCCCCGCCCACCCAGACATACAAAGATGACCTTTTTAGGAGAGAAGACGGTCAATAAAGAGTATTTAAAGGCTTTAAAGCTCACATCATACACTGTAGGGTCGTGGGAATTCCTTCGGGTTCAAAAAGGTGCGAACCCCAGACCGAACCTGAACACGACCGGACCCCAGGTTCGGTTCGGGGTTCGGATTTTTTGGCAAAAAACCGGACCCGACCGGACATCGGCAACACTAACTCGTTGACATCCTCAAGCCTCAAGCCTCTTGAATTGGTGAGTATCCCGATACCCCGGGACTCGGGTTTCACCTCATAATTCACCTAATCCAGAACCCGCCATGACTAGGAGCTTGGAAAGCCAAGCGTCGGCGAATGCGAAGCAAATATCGCGCGTATCGACTCACAGATACGAGATTTGCTACGGATTCGTGAACGCGATCGAGAGATCATCGCCACCCTCCGACTCATTTCATCCCCCTTCGAACGCTGCCCTTTGAGCTGCTGGCGGAGATCTTCCAGCTAGCCCTGAGCAGTTCAGCCCACGAGCCTCCGTACTATTCGTCGGAAGCGAGAGTCGAGGATGTTTTGGCGTTAACTCAAGTATGTGCGCACTAGAGGCAAGTGGCACAGACGACGCCGCGGATATGGATGCGGACCCTGCCAGTACAGGTCGGGAAGAAAATCTCCTTGGAGACGACGAAGATCTTCTTGGAACGATCACATCCATTCCCCATCCCTATTCATTTCATCGATGTGCAGAAACTCGACAACAAACCATTAATCGACGAAATGTTACGCGTATCTCAGAGATGGCGCACCTTGACGATGTCAAGGTCACTTTCGGCCCTCGCCCGAATTCCTGCGGGCGGGATGAAGGAGTTGGAGTCGGTCAATTTAGATGGGATGGCTTGACGGGATCGAAGGTGGCCATATCCTTGTCTAAGCCCCGCCTTCGCACTGTAGTTCTGCGCATGGAGGAACTCTCGCCGATGCCATTTGACGTTGCCAAATTTTAATTCGTCCCAAACATGTCTGGACATCCTCGTACTCTGCACAAATCTCATTGCAGCCGACGTCCATATGATTAGTGAGCAGCACTCCACTATTTTATCGGCTACAAACGTTGGCGCAACCACCCTTGGCCGCTTGGAACACCTCATCATGTATTTCGAGATTCACTCGGAAGGCAAACATTGGAAGCCCTTCTTCCATCGCCTCCATCTGCCCATCCTGAAAATACTCAAACTTGATTTCTACAACGGCGAATACGTCCAATAGTCTACCCCATCCTTCACACAGTTCCTAATACGATCGCCTCATCTCGAGCATGTTGAATTCGTATGCTATCGCATCACTTCGGATAAACTGCAAACTGCCCTTCGACATGCCGTGGGCCTGAAGCATCTCCAGTTGGACTGTTGCCACAACTGCATCGACGAGTTTCTCGTAGCCCTGCAATATCGCCATACGGATTCTGTACATTTGGCTCCCAAGCTCGAAACATTATTGATGGACTCTCCCGGCGCGGAATTTGAGGAAGAAAACTTCCAGGCCGTGATAGCCTCCCGCTAGTGGACGGATGACGAGCTACATTCCATGCCCATCCCTGCCGTTTCCCGATTGAAGCGCGTGAACTACTTAGACTGTGATGGTCAAAAGTTCACCACACGGTTTATCGATGCGATGGAGTATCGTTCGAAGGGGCTCGAGTTGAGAGAGTTTCAGAAATTCGGAGAAGATGATTAAAGCCGTTCGACACCTCTAGGTGGTTACAACTAACGAAGCGACAATATTTAAAAAAACTTTCAAATTCATTCGTTCATTCTTAGATTCTATAGTTTAGAGAAGTCCGACGGCGACTTTCGCGCAATAATTCGGAAGATTTCGGCAGCGAGAGTGTGTGGTTTGATTACGGGAAGCTGAACATGTATTGAGACCAGGGCCTGCCGGGGAAAGAGAAAAATGGCTCACGTAGTGACCAACGTCGTTGATCGTAGTTACTGACGCGAGCTGACTCCGTACTTGTCGGGTATTCTCAGTAATCGCAGCATATACATTATGTGGCCTACGCCGTGCATGAGCCAAGAGGAGGAACAAATGTACGCAATGTCAAACCAGAAGTCGGAATCAGAGCCCTCGATGATATGCGTAGGCAGAATTTCAAGAATTGTACGCAAGAATGGGGCGGCTAGAAGCTGCGTCCCGTTATCCACAAAACACGCAGTCTCCTGCTCAACCGTTGTCTTTGTCGTAATGAAACCAGGATGTTCGTTGTCTGGAATGAAATACGTATCCTGCACCCACAGCGATCAGAAGCAGACCAAGGTCGGTGCATCGCGCTCACCTCGACGATGCGTAAAACGTCGGGGGAGAAGGATTTCCACGGGGAATGGGTGGCGGAACCACTTCATCGCAGCCTCCTTCGATGGCCACCGTTGAGTGCGACGCGCATTTGACTTTTTGACCCCGTCATAAAGCACTTGAAAAAATGGCCAAACTTCAGGGCCTATGAGCGGTGCTTCGACTAAAACAATTGATTGCAGAGGAATTTTATGCCTATTGCGTAGGCCACACTCAACCGCTGAATCCTAAGTAAGATGTTTAAATGGGCAATGGACCACACAAGTAATTCGGGAACTCACAGGGCACCACCGCCGCCGGAATGTCCAACCCCCACAAGGTTATTCCGCTCGAAGACAGATAGAAAGTTCGAGGTGAGAAAGGCATGGATTGCGGTCGCGTATTGAAGATTAGAGACTATGAAAGGTGGGTGGTTGCTTCATTTCTTCATTTCGAGGGAATCGCGACCCACATTGGACAGAATAATGCTGCTTCAATAGCTTAGCGTTGAGAAGGACTGCCTCTCCGTGATTGGGCCTTTCGACCGCCCAGACCGACCCGACTTTAACAGGAGAGGGTGATTCAGACGAGAGACGAAACAGCTCTTTGATGACAGGTATCCATGTATCCTGTGCTGCGAATTTTCAAGAGTACAGCACATATTGCGAGAGAAGTATACGACGCAAAAAACAAGAGTGATATCCCCGGACGCAATATAAGAGGTGCAAGATGTTGATGTCTGGATTCCGGAGTCCTAGTCGGAGTCCGCTAGGGTATATTGTTCGCGATAACTCCAGTGAGCGATCAAAACAATAGGAGAACTGGACAGAGTTGTTTGAAGAGGGAATATAATCTCCTTTGAGCATTGTAGTCTGTGGTGGGTCCAGGATCCAAGCCTAGGGCGGCGCGGAGAAAGAGAGAGAGTTCGCTTTGCCATCAATCCATCACAGTGTTTGTCGGCAGCGCCTAAGCCACACACGACCCGAGGACAAGTGAAACTTCCATACGTTAGTTTCCAAGACAAGTCTGCTTGCTGTGTCTTCAGATTTACACAACCGTCTCAAGAACAGCCTAAATAACAGATCTACTAGACGTACATTCTGGATACGAAGGATAACACTTGGGACAGACCTCTTCTCGCAGCGATATTTCTGTGGCGAGGGCACACTCTCCGCCGGTGTCTTTCTGAAAGGCTAGCGCTGCTGAAAGATGCCGTCATTCAATTGCCGCCGTGCTTTAACCGCGATCTGTCTCCCACATCGACCCACCGGTGCCCACCGCTTACTCTCTTCGCCATGACCCATGAATGCAAAAGATGCGGCGATCCCGCGTCTAAACGATGTTCCGGTTGCACTGTCTCGACAGCATGGTATTGCTCAGCCGATTGCCAACGTCGGAACTGGGTAGTACACATCTTTGAGTGCAACCCTCGACGGGCCATAAACACGGCTGACTACCTCGCTCTCGCGGTCGAAGAGAATCTATTCCCAGAGGATCTTCAGACGTGCGAAGATTTCGGCTTCACGAGGCATTCAGCATAGAAATCGTTCCAAGCTCTTGGGGCTGTACATAGGGCTCATCGAGCGTCTCGACGTCAGCCCTAAGAAAGTTCGACAGTGCAGAGGGACGGAACGCTCGTGGAAAATATCAAGTGCTTTCAGTATTCTCCCAGAAGGGGCGCGAGGTGGATATTACCCTTGGTTCCTTAGTAACCAATGGGTTCTCGATCCCACTAGCCGACCAGGAGACCCGGTCGATGAGATGATCCTGCGCTTCTGGCGATATGTCCGCCGCCGTCCAACCACGGACTCGCCCGAAGACATACGTGCCGAGATGGCTAGGTGGCCGAAAGAAAAACAGGCCTGCGGATTGCTCTCCAATCTGGTCTTGTCGCGATGCATCCATCTCCGGACTTGGATATTTGGGTTACAGCTGGATTTGCGCATGCCGGGATGAGCATGAGGAGAGCAATTTGGCCGGCATATACACTGCGCTCTTCCAAACGTGCTCCTTCGACGAGCTCTACCATGCCTACGATTCCTCCACGCTCACCTCCCTCTTCGATTCCAAAGGGCTCCGAAAGAAGAGGGAAACAATCCCTCATCTGGAGGAAGTCCTTAAAGGTTCCCCTCGCGTTTTTCAGTCTGTTTGGTATTTGAAGCAGTTTGTCATGGCCAAAGAAGAAGTGCGCCCGACACCTAGCATCACGGTGGACTACGGGTTCATGAATTGTCTCAAAAACGAAGAAGAGACGACGCTGCTCAAAGATCTTTACAGCCAGATCTTTGCGCTTCCTCGTGTTGATCCCATGAAATTGCATGAGGCATGCATCCAAGGGAAATTATATGATCATGTCCGGGAGTTGTTGAAGTTAAAGAAGAAAGATCAGAAGGTGTTGAAAAGGTTGTTGAAGAACCCGTATCCATTGCCGGACCTATAGCCGCTCACTAATAGTTTTCGACCAAGGAACCAAAAAAAGGAAATGTATCTAATTATTCCTAATGGTCTGCTTGTATAAAGCTGGCAGCTGTAGAACCTAGCGGTTCCCGCCAGACTGGTTGAGACTTGCGATCAAACTGAGCGAAATCGCGATCTGCGTTGTTAGCACATTCACAGCCACAATCGCTCTGACTCCAGACTATTCACAAGGCTCCTCTCCCCTTCGCCTCCAGAGAATACCATGATTAGGGATCGTACAGACCACAAGAAGCTGCGCCTAAAGATTGAACGCCCTCGTCCTCGGCTTCGCCCTCTTCACTGCGGCGCACTCGAATCCACGCTCCATTGACGAGCTGCTCATTCCAATCTACTCGACGCGAGCCTGCCTTCGGCCTCGCCTACTTAATAGATGGAACTATCACTGGGAATGTTACTCCACCCCTCTACTGGGGCGGCGACCCTCGAGTTTCGCGAACCGATATGCTTAACTGCATGGTGCATGCAACAATGATCGGTCGAGCGTTCAGCCTCCTCTCTACATCAGCCCGGCCCCGCAGGAAAGACTGTCGACGACGTCATCGCGGCCGCCACGTCCCTGCTGCAACGGAGCTTAGACTCCAGATCCACGCCGAGTACCGGGTATACCAGCAGCAGCGGCGGAGAATCTGGCAGCATGGACTCACCCATATTCATAAAAGCCCTCATGAGCGGGTCTGATCCAGGCCTGCCGCGCGGTTTGCTGCCGGATTCTCTTCCTTACCTGCTGGACCTCGATTAAAGCGGCACGCCGCCAGTGAAAGGGAATGGGACCGATTACGTGTGGTATTTCGGAACCTTCACGGACCAGGAGTGGGGCCTTGAAGACTTGGAGAGCGCACTGCAAGAAACAAAGGCGCTGCCGAGGGAGAATTGGGACTACAAAGCCCTTGAGGCGAAGATTAAGGATGGAAAGGACTTCCAAGGAATCCCCGAGTACATCCCGCTGGAATGCATCGAAATGCTCGATGCTGCCCGAAAACATGTGGCGGAGGGAGGGACAGAGTGGCACAACGAGACTATACAGCGACGAGGTCGTGACAATGGCGTTGGGCATTAAAGCATGCCAGCAGACCGCTGGTAACGGAGCCAAGGGGAACTGGAATGATTATTTGGGCCAGGCCTTCAGCGAATGGGAAGAGGAAATGAGCGGACAAGGGTACCAGCGAAACCGAAACCGAGGCCGGCGAAAAAGAAAGGAAAGAAAAGCGCATGATAGAATCGGGAAGTAGTGTACATACATGTAATACCGTATGAGAACCGTGAAAGTGATTCGCTGGGGAAAATAGCAACCAACTGGTCGAGTCCACATTATTTCAGGCGCCCGGGCCCGGGGAAAATAGAACTGACACGAATCCTTTCCGATTCATCTCGTGGTTGGTCACTTCCTAGTATTCATCCCAAATACATGCGGTTAAATATACCTCCTCAATTCGGAATCAAACACTTGGAACGGAGACAGAGCAGACCGGAGGAAGTAAGTCGCAGAGTTGAAGCCAAATAGTATCCCATCACCTCAAGGTGAATTCATACGGTCACGTACGGAGCCTTATGGCCTGAGTGCAATGAACCTACCTCCCGCCGTCGTTTCCCTACCCCATTAAAATCGTATCTATTGACGCCAGCTCACCCTCGGTTATCCAGCGTGGAAGCGCCTGCTGAGCTACTCGTTCGTCCATGTTCTGCCCACCCGACGCTCAGCCAGAGTCGCGCTTTGGCACATGGGACTCTGCTATAACGGGAAAATTCAGGCCTGGAAGGTCCGACCGGGCGAGGTCGTCTCCAGCGCAAGGCCAAGGACCGGCCTGTCGTGCTGTCCTGGAGGAATGCAAGCATGGGATGCAGATTTCGGGCCTCTGTGTGCTCTGCGGGAAAGATATGACCAAGTACGTTGTCTAGTACAGGTTACTGTATCGCGGCTGATATTTCGGCAAGCTCTGACTACATCGGATTCGCCGATTCCTCGCGCGCGCACATTCAAATGACCATTCTGCGATGGACCCCTGTTTCGCTCGAAGAGGCCCAGCGACTGGAGAAGGAGACTGCAGACGACCTCTTGAAGTCCCGAAAGCTCTCCCTCATTGTCGACTTGGATCAGACTATCGTGCACGCTACAGTCGACCCCACGGTCGGCGAGTGGCGATCGGAAGGCGCGGCTTGGAAAGCGCGACACGCGGCCAAGAAAACTGACTCAGACTCCGAGGACGAGTGCAATCCGAACTGGGAGGCCCTCGAAGACGTGGCGAATTCAGGCTCGGGCCTGAGTCGTTTGGATACCGGGCAAGATCGAGCACGACGGCCCTGTGTATTACATCAAGCGCAGGTGAGGTTTTTTTTCTATTCCGTCCGCTTCCTTGCTCACTCGCCATAGACCCGGCTGGCAGGAGTTTCTCGACGACATGGCGACCAAATACCAGATGCACGTCTACACGATGGGCACGCGCGCATACGCCGAGCAGGTGTGCGCGCTCATCGACCCGACGGGGAAGGTCTTTGGCGGCCGTCTGCTCAGCCGAGACGAGAGCGGCAGCCTACCCAGAAAAGCCTCCAGCGGCTGTTCCCGTGCGACACGTCGATGGTGGTCATTATCGACGACCGCGCCGACGTCTGGGAGTGGAGCCCCAACCTCATTAAAGTGGTGCCGTGTGCGTGCGCCCCACAGCCGACCGCCTTGCGCTTACATTCCTCTAGACGACTTTTTCGTCGGAATCGGGGACATAAACTCGGCATTCTTGCCTAAAATCGAGCCACTGACGCCACCAGCCGCAGCTACGGCGCCGGCAGCGGAACCGCCGCCCTGCTGATCCAGCGCAAGTAACCCCCTCGCTCCCGGCGCGGTCTCGCCTGTCGAGGCCGCGCAGACAGAGCTGACGGAGAAGGCGATGCTCACGCAGAATACCATTGCGTTGGAGGCGCAGGTCGAGGAGCGCCCGTTGGCAAAGAAGCAGGAGGAGCTGCAGGTCGCTTCGGCCGAGGCACCTGCTCCGATCGCGGCGAGCGAGGCGGAGACACCCGACTCGACGTCGCCTGCGTCCGAAAAAACACAGCGCAAAGCGGCCTTGCTGAAGAACGACGACAATGAGCTTCAACGGTTGGGCAAGGTGCGTTTGTTTGCGCCCACTACGTTCATATATTAATTGTATCCTGCAGCTTTTTGGACGAGGTCCACGCCGGTTCTTCACCGCGTACGAGACGAGGCGGGAGGAGGAGAAGGCCAAGGCGGGGGCATCTCGGAAGCGGCGGGACTCGATCAAGCCCAAGCCTGCGTACGACGTTACGGTACAGTTTATTTGTCATCTATCTATCACACTCGTCTGACGCTCCCATTTCAGCTGATTATCCCGCGCATCCGGGGGAGGTCCTCGAGGGCGTTCACATCCTCTTCTCCAGCGTCATCCCGCTCGATACCAACCCGGAGGCGACGGAGATTTGGAGGATGGCGCTCATGTTCGGCGCCAAATGCTCGACGGAGCTCACCGCAGAGGTGACACACGTCGTCGCTGCGAAGGTCTGCTTCCTCTTGCCATGCTCGACTCGCTATACTCACACGCGCATGTTGTTTTGTTTAGCGTGGCACGGTCAAGGTGGACGCGGCGCGGAAGCGCGGGGGGATCAAGATCGTGTGGGTCGCGTGGTTCACGGACTGCATCGCGCTGTGGCAGCGGCAGGACGAAGCCAGCTACCTGCTGGACGACGGGCCCACGGTGCCCGCTGGGGACCCGCTTCAGGTGCCCTGTTGGACGAGGTAGCAGAGGAGGAGGAGTGGGACGGCGGCGGCGGCGGCGAGGGCGGGGCGAACCGCGATCTGGCGATCGCCGCGATCAACTGGACGACATCAACGACGAGGTGGATGCCGCCATGAACGAGAGCGACGATGACGAGGACGCGCGGAGCGAGCGGAGCGGGATGTCCGAGGACGACTGGACGGACGACGCGAGTAGGTACGTGCTCTCGGTTTTTTGCCGTCCTTGACGCCGGCTGACGAAGGTATTTTGTTGTGGTAGTGTGCAGACCAACAGCGGCCCGTCGACGCCCACGCGGCTGAAACGCAAGCGGCTGCGCAGCGTGACGCCGTCAGCGGATGGGGTAAACGGGAGCGGGACACGGGACGCGCTCGGGTCGCCGCTGGCGAAGCGGAAGAAGGTCGCGGCGGAGCGGACGGGGTACTCGAAGCTCAAGGAGGCGATCAGCGCCGATGAGATTCAGAGTGGGAGCGCGGCGGCGGCGGGGTCCGAGTCGGGGCTCGAGAAGCAGCGGAGCGGGAGCGTCGACGGGGGCGAGGGGGAGGCGGCGCAGGTGTCGAGTCCGGCGTCGCGGGCGTCGGACGAGGGGATGCAGCGCGAGGGGGACGAGGAGGAGGAGGAAGACGGCGGCGACGACGATGACGACGACGACTTCCTCGCGCGCGAGCTGGAGGAGGAGTGGGGATAGCACGCCGGCCCTCGTTCGTTTCTTGGGGCCGTACGATATCGGGTTTTTTTCTCTCGTTTGCATGTATCTATCAGCTTTTTCCTGTTCTCATTTACATTACCTGCTGGATGTTTCCCTACTTTATTGTAACCTAGGAAGACTGACTTGATTGTATTTTGGTCCGACGATTTACAACGCGAATTGTATCACTACGGTGAATATTCCTGGCGCAAGGGGTTTGCACGACCTCGGTCTTCAAACGCTGGGCATGGAGGAGAAAGCTGCGGGAGGCAGAGTTTTATTTCAGTGCACTAATGAGTCCGAGCCTGCAGCTGCTTAATATCGTGCCAATTGAGCGCAGTGTACTAATAATTCACCTACGAGAGAGGACACTCGTCGGGCTCGGAGCGGAGAGCAGATGTACTTTATGGAAGTTCACTTCCGCCTTTTGTAATTTTTGCAGCAATGCAATGTACATTCTTTCCGTTGGATCTTGAATACAATATTTGATACACATCTAAACCTTCCGAGCACAAGGAAACACGCCCGGGACACAAGCTCGGCGCTCACTTCAAACGTACACTGGGTTGTAGCTCGTCGGTCTAAATAAATATGATAAATTGCAGATCCATTCTAGAGGCACATGCACCGTCGCACTCACACCAAGGTGAACCCTCATCGCTGCCGCCGTCCCCGTTTTCCCCACCCGAAAGCTCCGCCTTATACCTCCGCCACAGCTCGCGCACCGGCGCGCCCGCAAGGCGCTCGAACACCGCCTCCTCGTAGTCGACACCTTGCAGGGTCGCGTTCAGCGCGCGCACGGTGCCCGCGCCCTGGTCGTCGAGCCACTCGAGGAAGTACGCCGTCGTCTGGTAGCCCGCGTCCCACGTGTCGCCCGGGTTCACCGCGCGCTTCCAGTGCGGCGGCGCCAGGTCCGCGTGCAGGCGCACGAAGTCTACAGCATACCGCGCGGGGTTAGTGTCCGCTGGATGGTTACGCAACGACGTAACAGGGGAGTAAATAAGCGCACCGGCGACGCCTCGATGAGCCCGCCGGGGGGGGCCGGCGTTGTGCTGGTAACAGTGGACGACCTGCAACCGCGTAAATACTCAAGTCGGTAAGGCAGGTGGTGGGGAACGGGAGTGCATACCTCGTGCACGAGGACGCCGAGGATCTCAGCGCGCGCGCGGGAGGCGCTGTTGACGATGTGGTCGAGCGAGAAGTGGATCTCCTTCTCGCTGTGCGAGCCGAACGTGTGCGCGACGCCCTCCATGGGGCGCAGCACGAGCAGGATCGACAGCACGCTGTGTGGTAAATTAACATCGCATCCGGATAATTGAGGAGCAAGCGCACTTGGTCGGCGCACACGCGGGCGTTGCGTACAGCCATTCGAAGCTCGCGAGGACGGCGGCGCGGAGGGCCGTCGTGGGATGGACGGTGTCGAAGAATATCGCGGCGCCGGGGTGCGCGAGGTCCTCGACGCGGATGTTGAGCTTGGGCAGCGGCCATTCGGTCGGCGGAGGAGTCGGGGGCGGAGTCGGAGGCATTTTGTACGGGTGTCACATCCGAGTCCTATCTTATCTGATCCGGGGGGAACAGCCACCCCCTTTCTCAGGAAAAGGGTGAAACTTCTGAAAGGACTTATAGTCCAAGTTGAAGACCGAAGAAGAGTACGGATATTGTACACAGCTGAAACCAGCTAACGCTGGTGCTAAGATAGGTGGGGGGTTGAGATCTTAATAATAGACGAGCTGCACACGCTTGGGTTCTATTCCAAGGGTGTTTCAAAGGAGCATTCCAAGGAAAAACCTTGGATCAGTTTGATAGCGCAGGGTGACTAAATATGATGAGTAAGGGCAGGGTGGGGCGCAGATAAAGACAACAGGTGTCGGTCCAACAAGACTCAGATAGCGCGCTGGATAGGAAATATCAATCTACCGACCGCCTTGAATTGCTGCTGTGCATCTATTACACTCCAATAATAATAATTTTAACAATGTTCTGCGCGCGAGTCAGTACTGGAACTGAAAGGAAAGAAGGGGAAAGAGCTCACCAAACCCAAAGAATGCTAGTCAGCGGGCGGCGATGCCCGCGGCCGCTTCGACGCGCATGACCTGTCCCTTATCGCGTCGCGTCCCTCCTCGAGCCACTGGATATACTCAACGGCGGCGAAAGAGCACGCCACTCTTACCCTTGCTCTGGCCCTTGCCCCTGCTGCCACTCCCCTTGGGCCGGCCTCTCTGAGGCATCCCGAGGCCTGGTGCGGATCCGGCCGGCGCGAGGAGGGCGATCAGCTGCGCATAGCCGTCTCGGATGGCGTTCCGGCGTTTCTGCTCGGACATGATGTGGTTCAGCCGCTTCTGGGGCGTCGAGAGAAGGGGTTTCGTGCGCGCGGCAGCGACGGCGGCCGGCGGGGGCGGACGCGGCGCTCGCGGAGGAGTGGTCGTTGGCGTGCGAGGGAGGACGTCTCGGACGCGTTGCTTGGAGTCTCACTGTCGCGTCTTGGCGAATACTCGCGTCGTTGCTGGTGCTGTGGGAGTGCGCGGGTAGATGTGGAACGAGTGGACCGCCGAGGACGCCCCGAGGTGGATGGTTCAGGAGCGGTGTTTAGATGCGGGTTCGAGTAGGGGGGGCGGGGAGAGTTGTACTGCTGCTGGCCGTCGGCGTTCCCATCCATAGTCATTAAAGTTGTCGAGGAACCCAAGTAGGTCTGACGTCTCGGCCACGGAAAAGAGGTCTGCGGACGCTGGAAGGGGTGGAGGGGTCGGGAAGAGCGAGGGGTCGAAATTGAACTCAAAATCGGGGAATGGTGGTGGGGTGAGGGAGACATGGTGGATGGTCTGCTGCCGTTGCATCAGTGGATGAAATATGCAGGGTTGCAGCGCGTGGATCGCAAATTCGCCCCCGGGACAAGTAGTAGCCGATGAGAGCCGACGGGAGCAACAGCAAGGGGGTCCAGGACAAGGGGGTCTCTAAATAAAAAGTCCTGAAACAAATCACTTACATGAGCTCTTACTGTAAGTTTTTTTGAGCGTTGGAAACGGGGAGAAATGGTATCCAGCCCTACAGGTAGTTTGCATCGACGAGCGTCCGGAGTCGAAGTCAAGAGCAAACTGAGGCTCGTGCACAGATAACGAATGGAATCAAAGATCACTGATGTTGTGATGTGATGGTATTGATAGGATCAGTAACGGTTATCTGCGCGCCGGGTCTCTCCCGTCCGTCCTCGCCGTTACCCGTCTTGCCGCCCGCGGTCTCGGTCCAGATGTCAGCCCACCCCGAAGAGCTTGACCCGCAACAGATCATAACCGACCCTCAACACCAGCAACCCCAGCATCCTCACCCCCATCCTCAGCATCCCCCGCACCCTCACCAACAAGTTCAGCACCAGCAGGCCCCGGCCGCGCAGTCCCCAAGCGAAGGCACCACCCGCAAGCGTACGTCTGAATCTCCGTTCTTCCTCGCTGCGGATTGAATCCAATCGTAGCCAAAAATCCCTCAGTTCGCCGCGCCTGTACCGCCTGCCACGCCGGGAAAACGCGATGCAGCGAGGTCCTGCCCTGCCAGGCAAGTCGCCATAATGCGCCGATCAACGCGCTAATGCGCCGCCTTAGAACTGCCTCAAACGGGGTCTCGGCGCAGCCTGCTCGTACCCCGATCCCGAGACGGAGCAACAACATGACCGCGCCGCGGCCGCAGGTACGGTGTTGTGTCACGCCGGCGAAATAAATTAAAAAAGCTTTCAGAGTCGGCGTCGGCGTCGGCGTCCGCCTCTACTGTGACGCCGACGACCACCGCGACGTTCGCGCCGCCGCCGGTGTACGCCGCGTCGCAGGGCGGCCTGACGCTGAACCACCAGCAGTACTACGACTACAACGGCGCCTTCACCGGCGCGTCGTCCTCGACCTTCCGCCCCGCGAAGCGCCCGCGCAATCTAACCGAGGAGGAGACCGCCGCGATCACCCGCAACTTCAGCCGCGGCGACTTTTTCGTCGGCAACAGCGCGCCGGTGCGCATTGACCCGCGCCTGCCTGTCCGACTGACGCTCGGCGAGGGCGATCATGTGCAGTGAGTTGCTGAGCCGCCCGCCCGCGTCCGCTAACATATTTTAGCTTTAATGTCGGGAACTATGAGGTAAGCGCTCCGTGCCCGCCGCCGCTTCGCCCGCTGACCATCCCAGCCGTAGGGCGCCCCGTGACCGTGCAACCCATCGTCTTCGAACACGCTACCCATCTTGTACATATATATGTATGCTATTTCTCTTTTGGCCGCATTGTGTATTATTCGTCCGTTCCGTTCTACCCCATCCGCTTTCCCGGCCGGCCGACCTTCCTAATTGATACCGTATCCGTATCTACCTTGGCGAACCCCATCCGTGCCAAGTTCTAGTAACCGACCGGTGACATCTCTGGCTGACCAGGTGAGCTCGACGTCCGCGAAATTCGCTCCAGTCCGTAAACTTGCTCCGATTTTTCTGTGAACGCGACGCGACCTCGAAAATTAGAGCCTCTCGAATTGCTCTCGAAACCGAAAACGTGGGATCCCCTGCCGATCCCCATCCATAGTCCTCATCTGATGCCAACTCTACACTGTCGTCGCGTATAAGCGCGTGTTCCGAATCGGGCGACGCGACGCTCCCTGACACTCCCTCGACTTCCCTCGAGGAGTCGAGGTCTCCAAGGCGATGAGGCGGTGGGAGTGGGGATCTGTGCGCGCGAGTCTCCCAGTGTACTTATGGTGCTCATCACCAAGTCACCGCTGGTTTTGTAGCGGCCAATCCGGCCGGGGCAGTTTTTTGGCTGTAAAAACTCCAAAATGAGGATTTTCCGCAGGGCATACTGGGCTGCGCGCAACCTACATACTGTGTGGTCAATTGTTTGGTCAAGCCCACTTGAATTTGAAACACATTGTGTTCAACTGCGAGAATTACTTTATGAAGAATTTCCAACCCTCCAACATCAGGTTCCGGCCCTGATTACTCCTAGGTACAGTGGCCCAATTTACCCAGAATCCAACCGAGGATCAAACACATCCTTGCTTTCCACAAATCTACAGTCTCTGCCCCCTGATTGAATGAACACTGTCAATATTGGTGTGAGCTTACGAGCCAGCCTGGGTGGGAGATAATGGAGACTAGATTACCGAGCCGCATCTTATTCAGATCAGTAGATCAATAAATCACTCTTGCCTTTTTCCTCATTGCATCCATCGCGCTCCTTGCTCTCCACTACCCCCTTTGCTCATCACACATAATTTTCCTTTCCTTTCCTCAGCATGCCCGTTGTCACCACTACGATGCCAAAATGGTGAATAGGACCAGCGTCAGGACAACCAGAAAGTATGAGGAGGACATGTTAGCCGGAAATGTGCCCCCAACGACACATAACATTGGTGCGAAGCTCATTGCTTTCTATGCGTACCACAACACCGAGGTGGTGAAGATGCACAACTCCCAGCAATACTGCGACCAGGTAATCACCCTTCTTCTGCCCAAGATAATCACATTTCTGCTAGGCGAACACAAGAAATGTGTAAAGGAAGTTGAAAAGAAGAAAGAGGATGAGAAGGCAGAGAAGGAGAAGGTGTTGAGCTTGAAGGGGACCATGGTGATGACCTCGACGATGAAGATCAACCTGCTAACACACCCGTCTGTCTCGATGCCCGAGCCTTTCCAGGCCACGATCAAGTATGGTCTCCACCCTGCCCTTTTCTGGTTCACAGACAAGCACCTTTGCTGGGCAATGGAGCACAGCTCCGAGACTCCCATGCACAAGAACACAAACATCCTCGCTGGACATCAACAAGATGAAGTTGAGTTGGGGCTCAGACAATTCAATGGACAGCCACTCCATTCTTGAGTGGATGAACATGTCACAGAATTTCCTGGCGGCGCTGGACGACCTTTGCCCTGCAATCAACGCGTCTAATCCCTCCTTATTCTTTGCTGAGTTAACAAAACACTTCACTTTTTTCCAGGCTCTTGATGACTTCGAACCACTCTATGAAATCTGGTACCCCATCGAAAAATGCTCCGCAATAAAGTCCTTGACAACAACCTCTCTTTCAATGTGGCATACTGGTCTTCCAAAGTCAGCAGCGTACTCAACGCTTTCAAAGCCCAGAGGAACTTGTTGAAGGGCCTATTGTCGTCACAAATGGTCAAGATGACCGACTTGGGACCATCAACCTCTGCCTCTCAGCCCCCCGTGCACATCAAGCCCCAGCGTCACAAGGACAATTACTGCCCCGCTCATGAGCTGCTGACAGGTCCACACGGTTGGACGCCACCTGACTCCTTTCAAGGCAACAATTTGTTTCAGGAACGCAGCACTGAGCAAGCTCCCAACAATGACTATTGCAAACGGCGACCCCTTGTCTGCCTCATTTGCATGGAAAATCACACTGTCCATAAACACAAGGAATTCAAAGGCTCACAGAAAGATTTCAACGACTGACAACCATTCACCTTCTTCTATGAAGACGGGCAGCTCAAGTCTGCTTAAAACAATCAAGCCATCTGCATTGGCTGGAATTGCAACCAGCCAAGCAAACCCTGTGAGGGCGCCATGGCACATCCTAGTGAGCGTGTGCACATTTGCAGCCTCTGCGGCAGAAGCCACCCCACTCTCCCAGAAGATCCCCGTTGCCTGCGCTTCCACAATGGTGCGTTCACACCCGGATCCCACTTGCCTCCCAGAATTTCTTGAGCCTTCGTTTCTTGGTGATGTCTCTGCTAAACCTTCTTATCCAGACTTGCGTCCTTTTGTCTCCCTCCGCCTGGTCCCCAACCCTCTCTCCTCCCTGTTTCACCAAGAACTCTTCTCTCACATCATCCACCCATACAACACCGTAATTTTCTCGGAACAACTGTCAAAGCATCACCTCACACATCAATACCCGCAATTAATCAGTAACCTCAGAAACGGGTTTCCACTTGGGAAAATGCCAACACTGGAACACACCATCATCATCCCCAATAACCTAAGATAGAGGGCGTGGAAATCCCGCACCTTAGGTAATCAGCTTATGTAAGCGTTCCCACGGCCAAATCCTGGCTTCGGAAGAAATTTTCAATTTATTTTCTGCTATATGAGAGAGGAGGAAGGTATTTGGTCAACAGCAGTAGTCATAAAGATGCTCAAAAACCAGATACAGTTCTCATAAACTGTGTACAGGCTGCTCGGTAGGTTAGTGGTGCAACCTAACACTCAGCCGAGATCACCGGGGAACATGCCGAGACATGCCGGGTGGCTGTGCAGTGGCTGTGTCGGCCAAATTCCCCATATCTTTTTCCCGAAAGTGTCCCATTCGAGTGGTAAAGCACGTAGAAATACTCAGAAAAAAAGTCACAAGAAATTTTATGAGACCCAATAACTTCTTACCAGATGGACTTTTTCAAAATGTACAACATACAAGCTCATCCTATAGGCACTCAATAACACTCCTATGAAGAAAATCTGACTTTGATGGCCCAGGGGCAATGCTATATCGCTCGTCGTCGAGCGTGATGATGTAACATGTGACAGATTACATAAGGGTGCAGGGTTTCCACGCCCTCTATCTTACCTGTCCATGAGCATTGTGAGACAATCAAGAAGTATTTGAAGGAGGAACTAGACAAAGGTTGAATCTCGGGCCCCTTCTCTCAATCTGAGATGGAGGTGATTTGCCGTGGGCCTTTCATTTCTTCGCCAATGTTCATTGTTGTCCAGGAACAAGGCCAGGGTTTGTGTCAACAACGACCCTTGAGTCAACCTGTCTGCGACCAAGCACAACAGAACCACAGGTCCTAGCCCAGGTGTTGAGAGGAACTGACCGTTTGTGGTGAACACATGAACAGCCGACAACCAAGGATCACTCCCAGGAGTAGTTCAACCAGAGGCTAGACTGTGGTTGAAGTAGTCCTGACGGGCCTGGGATAATTGAACCGATGTGGGGCATATCCCAATGGGATTACCAGCGGGATTATGAGGTGACACACATGGGTTGATTATAGACCAGCAAACGGGAGGGAGGATCCAGGGATATCCGACAGAAACTCCTTCGGACTCTATGCTCTAATGCCGAGAGACATAGGAATAGCTATCGTGGTGGTGGTTGTCTCCCTCTAACCTTGAACATGATCAAAACTCCATGTCCATGCCACTGAGAGTCTTGACACCAGCGTTATCCCGTAGGCTAGTCCTTCGCAACCCTACAACCCACGGCCAGGCTCCGTCAATGGAATTCGAGATAGATCCGAGACAGGAGTTGAAACAGGAGACAAGGGTCTACCAGCAGAACAAAGTGGAGAGAGGAAAACCCGAGTCAACCAAATAGCGAAAGCAGAGAAAGCTTAGGCTGAACACAGGTCAAGAACAGGCCAAAGTAAGGCTGGTGAATCAGTGAATAGACGAGGTAGAATCTAAAGTACAGGGGATTCTACCTGGGGTTTATATACTACTGTATCTAGGAGTCCGATTGTAATATACCCTATGTGTAACATAAAGGGGTTTAGCTGAAACCAGAAAGTAGTTAAAATGAAACATATAGGGATGCAATCATGGGTTAACGGGCTCCCATAATCACGGTTTGATCTGGCTTTGGGATCTGAAAAGCCGAATCATGACAGTTTGGAACTGAAAAAATGTGTCTGCTGACACCTCTCCAAGGATGATGTCTCCTCAGGTCACCTTTCGGTCAACTTGTTTATTGACAAAGCAGATTTTCTGACAAAATTCAACTTTGAGATTGACATTGCTACCTTGGTGAGTCCTCTCCTTTCGCATTAACAGGTGTTTCCCCATCCATCTATTGCCTCTGCCACTGGCAGAGGCCAACACATCTTGCCTCCATCCCCATCTCACCTCCTGGCCTCCACATCGCATCAGCACAGACCGCTGCATTGCCTCCATATGTTTACATGCCCACAGATCGCTAAAGTGCTGTGTGGTATGCAAGCGTGCACTTTTGACATCAAGGCTTTCCACTGGACTTGCTCAGTTTGCCTGACCAAAAACCTTCCTTGTCGCATCTTTTGACAGCGGCCTTTTCCTCGACCACTGCCACCCTTGTGGCACAGTGTCAGCCAGCAGCAATGCTGGCCAGATATACAGGGCACTCATTGACATCTGGAGAGCCGAGGGAGGAGCCGATGTGAAGACTTGTGGTTATGAGGACAACCTTGCCAAGTTCCACATCCTCAACAACGTCAGCTCTTTCTCCCATGGTCTATTCTGCTACTGACTTGACTGTAACACCTCCCTTCAACTCATCGCCCTGCTCAGCATTCCAAGGCACCCAGTCAAGTCGGGTGAGCATTTTGAGGACTCCATTATCCTCCTCGGGTTTGTTTGGGACATTACAAACCAGCGTATCATGTTATCCGAGCCGAAGCACCTAAAATACCTCGCACGTGTTCACGATTTCATCGACAGTGTCACAAGATTGAAGAAAAAATTCCTCCTCAATGAGCTGCAGGAGCTCCATGGCACACCCTGCCACATTGTGTTCATCTATAGGGAAAGCCCCTCACAGCTCCCTGTCTTCTCCAACGCCATGTCTTTCTACCATGGCAGCGCAACGGCCTGTCGCTTCCTCTCCTCCTTCATCCTCGACATGCTCAAGTGGTGGCACTGCCACCTTGAAGATGTGCATGTGTTCCAACCACTGCACTGCATTGGACCACTTTCAAAACCATCTGATCTATGTGGACATTATCAACCTTTTGGGGCATTGGCATTGTGATCAGGTGCAAGTGGTACACATTCAGGTTGGTAAGCGGGTGGAAGCGGGAGGGGCAGGACATCTGCTAGTTCAAGGTGATCACCATTGAGCTGCTGTACCACTTCCTTGCCAGCTCAGCTATCATGACATCCACCTGCTCATCCCACTCAGACAACAAGGCCACTATCGGTGCCCTCTCAAAGGGGAGGAGCCCCAATTTCATATGAATCTATGTGTGCATCAGGCGTATACCATCATGGCCATCACATGATTGTCCCAAAGCTGATTTACATTGAGTCTCAGCTAAATCTAGCTGACAGCCCCTCTTGCGGCATTCCTTTCCTTCCCCTCCATGACCGACTCAAGCGTGAGTTCAAGCTGCTGCTCGAACTCACCACACTATTCGTCCCTGGCAACGTCTAAGCAAACACTGTACTTTATTTTATTTATTTTATTTTGGAGGTGTGTTTGTTATGACCTTCAACAACTAATAATGTATTGCCCTCGAGTCTGCAAAAAATGTAGGGGATATGTGACCCTACTCCAAAAGGTGGGAATGCTTTTACACACGAGCAGCAGATGCTGAACAGTGTGGGACTCAACCAAACTAAATTGGTAATACCCGCTAGAACCCTCCTGGGATGCTTCACCGGGTTTGAACCCTTGACCTTAGCAAGGCCTGGTAATCTCCAATGTACTCAGAGACCAGGGTGCGATTACCATATACTATGCAGCCCCGAACACCATATTTCTCCATGTCGCATGAGCCCGAACTCGCAAGTTTCAGGTATGTTTCTGTTGGGCGAGTCATATTGCATGCCTGACAGACCATTCGCAGTCCTCAGCCTCTTTTTCTGCCCCCACCTGTT
>JARKIE010000543.1:0-48667 GCA_029378255.1 Mycena rosella
AGACATTGAATATACGAGGAAAGTAGGCGCACCAGTAGTCCTGTGGTTACCGCGCCATCACACACACCGACAATTATCATATTTAGGCCCACCCAGGTGCAATTCAAACACCCAAGTGTTGAATTGCACATAGGTGGACCTGAAATTAAATTTACTTCTAGTACTTTTGGTCCCACTGATTTTGTAACCTAAAGTAATAGAATAAAATTATGATTTGGCTGCCATGAAACCCATTCGAAAGCCTATGATTTAGATTACACAAAAGTCCAACTGAGATTGAAAACCGAAATCACACTGATGATTATCATATTTTGGGTGAGCTGAAACTTTATTCCTGGTACCGATTTAGGTTCCAGGTCTCCAACACGAATAGTACTTCTTCCCATCAAACCGATCATCCCGGATGCAGCGGCCCGGGGCACGTTTGCTGTTTCACTGCAATTGTACAACAAATACTGCACTCCTGTTTCCATCATTGAGGGGCTTAATGAGTCAATGTAACCAAGCCTCCGCTTTCAACCGTTCCCGCCTCATGAATTCATGTTACCAATTTTAGGTTCTAGGTCTCAAATCCACAATATACAATCTTACCGCGATCACCGGCCCGGAGAAATAAATAAAACTATTTCCTCTCCTGTTCCGCACATCTAGCACAGCCCTCAGGTGCAATTGAAGAGGTATATGTTGAGCGATTAAATCTGAATAGTCACCAGAGAAACCTGATGTTCAGCCTCGGGCCAGCGAGGGAGGTGAGTCGGCAGAGGCACGAGGCCGGACGAGACTTGCGAGCGGGCCACTGCGGACTTCAGGCTATTTATTAAGTTTTCTAGGTACACGGATGGAGAGAGGTACCAGGGGGTGCCCGGAGGGCCTTGGTATTCGAAACAAGTCCGCAAATTTTCCCATTGGTTCGGGAAATGCTTTATTCGAAACTAATCCGAGAAATTTCCCATTAGTTCGGTATTTCCCGGACCAATGGGAAAATTTGCGGACTCGTTTTGAATAAAGTTTCAGCTCACCCAAAATATGATAATTGTTGGTGTGATTTTGGTTTTCAATTTCAGTTGGACTTTCATGTAATCTAAATCGTAGGCTTTTGAATGGGTTTCATGGCAGCCCAAATCATAATTTTATTCTATTACTTTAGGTTACAAAATCAGTGGGACCAAATGTACTAGAAGTAAATTTAATTTCAGGTCCACCTATGTGCAATTCAAACACTTGGGTGTTTGAATTGCACCTGGGTGGGTCCTAAATATGATAATCATCGGTGTGACAGTAGGCTGCCAGGGTTATTATATAAGCATCCGTTTTGGGAAACCACGTGCTCCCTCCTTCGACGCGACTTCACGCGTTCGGACGCGACGAAACTTGATTGGACCGTCCGATGGGGCATTAAATCAATGTATATATATCAAAAAATGGTGAGAACACACCCCGTTCCCAAATTTCCTGAAGAACGTCGAATAGGAGGCTGACCTCGGGCTTTGCCGAGGAATTCTTACGAAATGTCAAGGGGACTTGGAACAAGAGGTGGGCGCCGGAAGATCCCGCGATATCGACCTCTTTTCAAACTCCGCCGGAACGCGGTCCGATCACGTTTTAAATTTCTGCAATGGTTTGACTGAACTTCTGGTTTCCTCTCGCAGAATGCCTGGAATCTTGAAAATTAGTAGGTAGACCCCCCCATTTTCGTGTACTCCTAATCGATCCATGTAGTTTTCAAAATATTTCGAGTTCATGTCGCGGAGATATCCGATAATACGTTCGGACCGGACTTGCGGTGTTTGGTTGTCGCAAACACTGTCACGTCCTTCAATCGCTCTTCAGTCTCCACGCGCCGGAGCGCGTCTGCGCGCTCTTCTTCTCTTCCAAACTCGTTCACACTCTTCTAATTCTGCACCTACCACTCCCCATATCTCAATGGCCTTTCAAGGCATCAATTGGGCAACCGGATTCTTCGATCTGCCCGGCGCAAATCCTCCTGCACCATCCTCTAGACAAAGCAATCACCATACGGCCACGACCACCGGTTCAGCCCCGTCTCCTTCTCCCAGCTTCACTCCCCACTCTTTGACTACACCCAATGTTACTTCTGCTTTGCCTTCGTCCGCAAACTTTGGCCGACCAGTTCTTGCTGCGCTCCACATCCCGCACGCATTTTCATCCAGTATTCACTCTCCCGCAACTTTTGCTACTCCGGATAGTGGCTACGCTTCTGCCTTCCCATCTCGAACCCCTGCTTTCCCTCATTCAGCAAACCACGCCGTATATTCTTCACCAGTATCTCCGACCCTTCAACGAACCCGCAGCGCGCCGATGAATTCTGCAGATGTCCCCGACCTACACGAATGGCCCGAATCTGACGATGAAGACGAGCCCGAGGAGGACGAGCCTATGGAGAACGAGCCTAATGGTGCTCTTCGTCTCCTCAAACTGTACCATGCAGGTCATGTCAACGCCGAGATTGCGGAGAACGGCTGTTGGAAGCTGCAATGCAATCGCTGCAACTCATGGGTTAAAACCGTGCTGCCGCAGCGCCGAGCGCTCACCTCTGCCGGCCACTTCTACAATCTCGAGGCCCACCAAAACGGCAATAAATGCACGTATAGTCCGA
Source organism: Mycena rosella (assembly GCA_029378255.1). NCBI lineage: Eukaryota > Fungi > Basidiomycota > Agaricomycetes > Agaricales > Mycenaceae > Mycena > Mycena rosella. Next base: position 2,618 of record JARKIE010000543.1, read on the forward strand.
AATTTACACGAGCCACAACCGCGCCACCCCAAGAAAACCCTGCGAGTACCGTAATGGATGTTGATCAGGACGAGTTTGAATTTTCGTAAGCTTTCATTCACGTTGGAGGGGCTCATTCTGAAAATCCAGCTAGGTATGGCCGCTCTTCATCGCTGCCGCCAGAAGATACCTCTCGCTTCGCGAATCCCCCGTACACGAATACATTCCCTTTCCCACCAGATTCACTAGACATACCCGCCGACACCGCCGCTACTTCCCATACCCAACCCATTTCCGTGGACGCGACCAAAGCTTGCGCCGGAGTTCATATCGACTGGAATATCGAGGCTGGTTCCATTGGATGGACCTTTCCATGGCACCGCATCATTCAAAGTGGTGCTGGGGAGTCGCAAACGGAGTTTTTCAGAGTAGAGATTGATAGTGCGGGCGCTACGAAGGCGTTCTCGAAAGAATGTACCGGACCACTGACGACTACTGCTGCCGAGACATGTTCCGAGTGCGCCAAGATTCCCCGCCGCCTGCTCGAGCTCGAAGATCTTGCTACAAACACGAAACCCCACACAAATTACCGATTCTTGAATTACCTGCAAATTACGAACCTGTTAACAGATAGGGACTCCGAGTTACGTAGGCTCCGCCTGAAGGTTAGTTGACCTCGGACTCGCCGGCCAATTGTTAATCTCCACCCTTAGTGCGCGAATCTCGTCCGCAAACTCGGCAATTGTGTCAAAAAATTGACTGACTATCGACGGCTCGCATTCGCAGTAGCCGAGTCCAATTTCCCTCGTCTCCAACAACTCCTTTCAACTGGCTTGCGGAACGGAGCGAGCCCCCGAAAACTGATAAATCTGCTTGGGGACGTGGCCGAAGGCTCTGTAAATTATAACCCGCGCCCCTCGACAGACACCCGCACCATTGACATCGCACTAATGTCCTACATCCTCGGCGGCCGCAAGCTCTTATATGCTCTTAGCCACGGTACCGGACTTCCATCTCTCCGCACTCTCCGCCGTCATTGCGCTTTTACTCGCATCATGCCCACGGTTGGAATGATCCGCGTTGACGAGATAATACACAACATTCGGGAAGTCATCTTGAAGCCGCGGGAAGCTGCTGAGCCGAAGCGCACAAAACTGCGTGGCGTCAGTCTCATGGTTGACGAAGTGGCGCTAGAGGAACGAGCAGTCCATTTCCGACACACAAACAGCGTTGGCGGACTCTGCTGGCGCCATTCTCCGACGGCTGGTCTTGTTCTTAATAGCTACGAGGCGGCGCTGAAACTCGCCAAAGATATCAAGGACGGCCACGTCCATCTTGCGAAGGAAATGACCGTCGTAGCAGCAAAGTGTTTCGGCGAGAGCGGAACTTACCCCATTGCTGCATTCCCAACATGCAAAGTTCAAGCTCAGGATGCACGAACAATTTTCCAAATCGTAACCAGCACTTGGAATCAGTTCGCGGCTTCTACCGTTGGTCCGTTGTGGTCTTGGGCGACTGATGGTGACATGGTACGCCGTGTCTCCGGCTACAAAGAATTTCTATCGCAGAAACTCAAGCCCACCTCGCCAATTTACGGGACGCTTGCGGGCATGGCAGGGTTAAATTTATACACAGGCTTTAACGAAGTTACGTTGGACTTCGATTTCAAACACATATTTAAGCGTAAGTCATGTCTTTCGATCTGAACTTTGGATATTAATCGACATGTAGGTATCTGTACCTGCTTGCGTTCCCAAGCCGGCATAATCCTCAACAACGGACGCTTGATCAATCCGGCCATGCTCGCACGTTACCTTATTCGTCTACCCCAGCAAACCTCCGACACTGTCCATAAACTCCTCTTCCCTGATGATCCGCAGGACGTACCTCGTGCAATTGAACTGATGCAGGCAGCAATCGACCTCGGAAATCTCGATTATGGCACGATAGACGCGGATACATGTGCCGATGTCGATGCTCTTCGTCTTCTCGGCGCAGTCATCAAATCCCTCCTCGAGCCGTTCATCAACACCAAGATGAGCCTCACAGAACAGTTTACTTCCCTCTCCACCTTCGCACATCTGTCCTTCTCCCTATTCCGTGTTTCCCGTACCGACTACATGTCGAACCAGCTCTACGGCGATAGCCAAACCATGATCAAAAACGCAATATTCTGCCTCGCAAAACAGCAACAACTCGATCCTACCGACCCTTTCTATCTTTTTGAGACCGGAGATGACCCCTTGGAACGTCTCTTCGGCAAGATGCGGATGGACGGCGGGCACAACAGCGCGATGAACTATTCACAAGCAATCGACAGGTTGGGACATGCATGTGATCTCCAGGGCGCGTTCATGCGGAACCCGGATCTCGAGCAGGGAGAGCGGCGCTTAAGCATGTCGCGCTCTGAAGGCGTTGACCATCTCACGATGAAATCCTGGACCGGTGATCTTGTTGCAGGGCATTGTTCTCTCCCGGCTACGTGGGCCGCCGGTCGCGATATTGCCATTGAAATTCTCTCCAAGACGCCAATCGACCCTGCCGAGTACGACTACTACAAGATATTCGCCTACGAAGAGCACGACGATGAAGAACCGGACTTACGAGTGGATATGCTGCGCGTGTTCGGACAAGGGATCTATCCCGGTGTCGATGATCTAGTGGACCGCTCTGCCATTCCTTCCCCACCCGATGCACCCACGCCCGCGGCTTCTGATGTTACCGAACCCACCGACTCTGACGACTCTGACACTGATGATCTTGGAGACGGGATCAGTTTCGAGGAGAGTATTCCCGCCGAAGCTGTACCGGAGTTGGAACTTCCCGCGGGCCCCGGCGTTACTCCCGAAGATTATCTCTTGGTGAACGGAAAGTGGGTTCACAAGCAGCGTATCTGTCGCTTGGTTATCAGCAGCAATTTTGAGCCTAAATCAATTGTGCGGCTACTCCGAGTCCGCGGGCACGCCAATGTGAATGCCAAACCGCGCGATGATACTCATTTCGATCCCGCCGTCCTCCTTGGGAAGGACAACTTCATCGTCGGCGATCCAATTCTCACCCTCCTCCGCACCGATACTAAAGTTTCCCTTGCTGTCCTTCGTACTACCGCCATTCATCAAAATGGTGTCTCGCGCTCAAGCATACTCGCTGCGACCATCAAGAATCACGCCGCTAAAGTCAAAATCACCGGCCAAGTCCTCTCGATGTCGCTGATTCGGAAGACCAGTGCCACCGACTCGGATAGTATGGGACCTTTCAGAACCACTGAGACTATTCGTTCAAAAGATTGGCTTGATCTGGATGCGGAGAACTCGGAATGGGCGTGGATTTGGAATGGGGAGTACCTTAAAGTGGACTCGGTTTTGCGCGGAACGGCGGGCGCGCAGATGGACACGGTTGCGACGGACAAGGTTGTGTTGGTTTCGGTCCCGGGCTGTTTGACAGAGGTCGTCAATCCGACCATGGTGGATGCTGCAGTCCGACTTGGCCAGGCGAGGGCCAGCCGCATCAACTCCCTCGGTCAATCATGGGAGATAGACGATGGACAGATGGGTATGATGAGCGAAGTCTTGTGGGGGCAAGCGGTTGAGAACCAGATTTCGGCAGCGACAATAACGGCCGTCAAGACATCCCCGACGTTCCCGTACACGTTTGACGATGGTAAGCTACATTCAATGCTCTGCTTGACCAATATTTCAACATATCTTAGGAAACCCGGCTCTTCTGTCTCAGATACCGTCCCAGCAATTGACGCACGAGCATGGTGAGCGAATGAATCGTGTCTGCGAACTCTGTGGAGAGAAGGCCGAGAACCAGCGGGCGCATATCGGAGGCCACATTCTTTGCAGTGTCCGTGGTGTGCGCGAGGAGCTCAAAAAACCCGTAGGCTCATTTGATATCATCTCCATTCTATTCGCTCACTCGTACAGGTCGGTGACACGCTTCCGTGCGGGTTTTGCGGAGAGTCCGGCCACGCTGCATGCAACGTCTATATTCAGGTCAAAAAGGATTCTGCGAAGTGCACTATCAACTGTCGCCTAGCTACAAACATCAAGTACGCTTTTGCCGAGCGCGGATCTGACAATACACCGTGTCGGAACGTCCCGATTGTATGCGGCCTCTGTCCAAGCATGCTCACGGTCGGGAAGGAAAGCAAATCCCAACCAGCACAGTGGCGGTATAACATGGAAGAGCATCTCGCACGCGACCATCCCGAGTACGCTTCCCCCCGCAACCCCGACGGTCAACAGCGCCTACCGCACACTGTTTGGGTCAGCATGGAGCTCGATCAACGGGAACATCTTGCCGCTGGTATCCCTCTAAGCCAGATACCATCACCATTTGACCGTGTGGCGGGGCCGGACGAGGGTGTTGATGATCTGGGCCAGCAGATGGGAGTTCGATATCGAGCACCGACGAGAGCTGCGCCGACCGGTAAGGGGAAAGTAAAGGGGGTAGGGAAACCCAAAGCAGCTGTCAACAAATCCGCCACAGGGACTGCGGACGCGCCGGAGAGGCCACCCCGAAAGAAGCGCAAGTCGAATTCGGGTGCCCCAATAGCTAGTGGATCGGGGAGTGTGTCGGGCTTGAAGTAATTGTCTTGATTTCGCTGTTGGAGTCTTGTATATCTCGTTTCAAGTAACAATGTTCAGCTCATGCAGTGGGAAGCAAGTGGCGAAAAAGAAGGCTTAGAAAGGCAAATTGTATCGTAAGATGTCGAGGACAGGTTATTGCAGATCGAGGTAAGCGCAGAGCGAATATTGTTGCGATACGGCGCAAGCCAAAAGAGGCCGCGGTTATCGGTCCGAGCGCCATCGGTCCGATCAGCCGCTCGCGTGGAGTGGGGTGGTGGGGGGGTACAGCCACCGACCGGAGTTTCAGAGGTTGATATCGCCGAGTTTCGGCCCGCCCACCTCTTGACTTGGAAAAAAGTTCTCCCGGGATTGGCAGAGCATTGAGAACTATTTAAACTCAAGCAGTCTCAAAATTTGCGTTGAATGGCGCAAGACAAGCACAAGACGCGTGAAATAAATGAGTTGTGTGGTCGTGCATCGTCCATCATTACATAATAAGATGGGAAGCCGCTTATTTGACGCGGTAACTAACAGACTACAACGAGCGAGGAACGAGCATGTTTACGTTGTAGCGTCTGTCTAGAGAGACTAGCGTACCAGTCAATGGACCGAAACAGGCCCCCGGTCACTCGGCTTTGTAGCGGTCCGCGATAGAGTAAATCAAGGCCCAAAAATGACCCCCATCCCCGGCCTTTAGATAGAGTAAAACAAGTCTGGACGTGCGGAAGCCGGTCACAGATAGAGTAAATCGCGCGGAGCACAAGATTTTTTTTCGGAACAGTATAGTCCTACAGCCCCTGCAAAGGCATTAGATCGGCAGGGGACTGATTTACATATTTTGTACCATGCGCAATTGAATCCTCAGAGTGTTCGGCGGCCTGTTGCGCATTCAGGGAAGGGCCCGGAGCGAAAATTTGAGCTTGGGAGCGGAAAAACACGCACTTTTTTTGAAACTCTCGGTCCGAAATAGAGTAAAACAATAGCCCAGAGGCAGATTTCATAGAGTAAATCAGTGCTTTGACCGGGGGCCTACCGAAACAACATAACGACAAACAGATTGCGGATCATAGATACTCATCAGGCTGATCAACTGTTGATCGTGTCGCCCTGCCTTCTTCCCCCATCAGGGAATCCGGGAATTTCTTGTAATGCCATATATGGTCATTACGATGAGTACAAGCGACACAATCTTCACAATAATTGTGACCATCATTGCAATCCATCAGATTTGATTATGTGCAGGTCCCCCCTTTGGCAATGTGCGCAATCATTGCGGGGCATCACAATGCTCGCAACCGACATAACACAATGTATTGGATTGGAGAGGACTGCATAACATGCCGTAGGCCGGGGGTATAGTGTTCTTTGCTCCTCAATCCAGTCCGATACACTTAAATCACAGGGAAAGGGATTGAAAACAAATATATTGCAGGTCTACGTATCAAATCCTGGCTACATGTAGCAAAACACGAGCGGGCTGCTCGGAAACATGTTATCACGGGAATACGGAAGATGCCGAGCACGCACCGATACGTTATACATCCAAAAACAACCCGCTCGAAGACGCCAACCGCAGAAAGAAGAGCTTGATGTGCGTTTGCGGAGTCTTGATGCCTTCAGACGATGATCTTGGATTGCCTTGTGAGAGTGGGTCTTGAAGTTTAAATTCTCAAGGAGTCTTGAGGCCTTGAATTTGGCTTGTTTTGACGCCTTGATATGGCCTTGACTCAGAACATGAAGCTTGATGCAGCGAATCGACGATGCTTGATGTTTGGAGAACGAAAGAGGCTCAGAGAGGCCTGTATTGCGGGAAGAGGGGATGGAAGAGGGATGAAGCGACAAGGGAAGATGGGGGAAAGCAAAGAAGACGTTGCCCGTTGGCAATCTCTTGGTTCTTAAGTATCACTTAGGAGACCGCGTGCATGTGCTGATGAACTTGTGATGAACAATTGATGAAACACATAGGCGGGGAGATCCGCCGGAGCGGAGTTTCAAATGGACTTTGTCAAATTCCTCGGTCCCTCCTGCGCCTCCTGCTTCTGTCCTGCGCACCCTGGTTCAAACGACAAACTTCATAGCCGCAGACTACTTACATCATGTTTCGGTATGCATCCGACCGTATTTTCATGTTTAGCATATGCCGACAATAACATTGTAACAAGTCGCAAAGCCGCCCCTGAGTTGGAGTGAAGCTGCAATCGCGCACCAATTTTGTGGTACTCTTGTAGCACCTTTGTGAACTCCTCCCCAATAATAGCATTCTTCACAATATCATTGCAACATTGATGGCCAAATCGCAAGTCAATATATGGCATTGCAATGGCGGATCAATGTTGCCGAAAGTTGTGATCACCGCAACTTCAAATTTTATTTTCCCAGATTTCCTGATGCCCGTCATCGTAAGGCTCCTCAGACTGATGCTCGTTTTACTATCTTGACAGGCCCGAAAAAGTGGATCGCCGGTCGTCCTTTCATCGCATAACCTCTCAGCACAATCCAAGCCACAAAGACGTAGGGCATTGCAAGTTTCGTCAGCGAGCGACTTCATTCTTAGGCTCCTTCCGTTGAGGTTCGCTCATTCGTTGCAGTCATACTTGTAGGCCCCCCCTCCCCCCCCGACTCCGAACACGTTATCTTGTCTCGCTGGACTGTATGGATTGAGCTCCGCCCACGGAGAAACACAGCTTAAGTGACGACTGATGACGGTGTACTCAACAACTCCGTACCCAACAGTCCAACCATCTCGAGCTCGATGTCCAACGGCATGCACAGTGTGTTACAATACTCTCTCGATATATTTTCAGTCTTGCTGATACTCGCATTCGTTCAGATTGCCTCAAGAACTATGTTGTATCACTTCGCCACCGCAATTTTCGTAGCTAACACACCTCGCGCCTTCTCCCGCCCTTCGGAGTCGTCGGTATGTGATTGTCTTGGCGTGGTCTTGGTCTTGCTCTGACCGCGTTCCATAGCTCGCAATCTCTTTTCAAGCCTACTCCACTGGCTCCGACTCCGAGCTGCCGCCGCTGACTTGTCCCAGCTAGCGCGCCAAGGCTCCGCGCCGCCATCCAAGCCGCCATTATTGCCTTGGTGAGTTCACTTTACTTGTGATATGCTCCCACTCACCTTTACTGACTTGCGCATTGTTCATAGATGCCGCGACTATGCCCGAGATATTGAGGTATCGACAGGTCAGTTTCCAATTTTTTGCATATTCACCAGTTGAACTCACCTTTTCAGATGTGCGCATTCTGTTGAAGCCAGCATGATACGGTTGGATTTAGGGGTTCAAGTGTTTGGATTGCGGGGCTTCAGGTGCGTCCCATCCTTCACACTCGAGTCTATCGTTGTATTCATTTGAATTAATCACCTTCTCTGCCTTTCAAGTCGTTCGAACTTATTCATACCCTTGCAGACATTGTTACTATTGACGTACGTCTTCGAGGTGAGTCGGCGTTGACCTCATTCATCTTTTTTTCTTCTTCTTAACTTAGTCTTAACTTACTGTGCTTGGCTAAGGCGTCTACGCCTTCACCCTTGAAGTCTTGAATGCCGAACCTATGACACTACGGACCCAGGTTTCTCTGACGGCGAGTCCTGCGATGAAGCGATGTCTTCACGGTGTTGACTATAAATCTATCTCTGATACCATTCGAAAATTTCGTGGACATGTATCGCCACTCACCGATCCTCACCGTGTATATCTATGGCTACTACGTATGTCACCCATTAGTTCCTCTTCACCGGATGTTGATTTGGGGAAAGAGCACGGAGTTTGATGTACGGAATTCAACCGTGTCTGGCAGCTCGCTGACCTTCTCTCACGAGTCTCAGACGGCAAATAATTATCTATTCCCCGCAATTGAAGCGGTGATTGCGATTTAAGTCATGGACTCACAATTTCCTGACACGAATATTTCCAGCGTGACAATTGTATCCTTTGGATACGTCGTTCGACCAGCAAAACAGTATCATTGCATATGCCTGAGGGATCTATGCTGGCCTCGATTACTCGGCAGTTCCACCTCAGTAACCGTGAAGCTTGAAGCCACACTTTATTCTCTGTGGGATGAACTCGAGGATGTGGTTGAAATTGCGTCCCTACCATATGTCGAGCCTGTGATCTCTGTAGTATTGGCAAGGGGAAGAGCTTGTCGCAGGTGAAGTCACAGGATGGCTGGACTCGGTATTAATTTCCATTTTGCATCCGTGGTGGTCGGTCCTAATTGTGGACAAGGCTTAATTGTGGCGATATATTAGGTAGGAAAATTGAACTCTGCCAAGTGTAGTCCAAAAACCGCACGCCCTAACTATCTAAGGTTTTCGGATAAGACAGATAGGATTGGGAGCGGTCCGCCATCTTGCAGCGCTCAGGTGCTTAGACCAAGAGAAGGTACTCATGCGCGAGTCCTGCCACTGCTCGAGGATACACACGTTGCGCATGCTGCTTCATCTGTACGCCAGCATCTATGCTCATACGTGCGACGGCCGCCAACTCAGCACGTCCTGACGTCTGGACGCTCCCTGCGTCCCTATTCCTCATCACAATGTCTCTGCCCTCAGACAAGGGCGGCGCGGCTTTCCCGGCATGCATTCCAAGACCCACCATGTATGATGAATAATGTTTATTCGACTCGTATTTCTTATGCTCACCTTGAATTCAGGTGGACGGGAGAATTTTGCTGCCGGGTATTGACCGTGCCGCCCAGGCCTGGCGTGTGAGTAGTTCCGAGTGGACGCGGCGTGGCGTATAGCCTGCTAAAGGCGGGATCATCATCCAATTCGTTTCCAGGAGTCTTGTTCTTCTGGTTTGTTTTACGGCCTCGGACCTGCAGACGACAAAGACTCCATGCACAACTTCTGGCTCTCCGGGCACGTAATTAGCGAAGATGAGGCGGAACACATCCTGCACGCTGACTCGATCGTAGATCTAGAGGAGCTACCTAGCTCGGTCGTGGCAGTACGCTCCCTCCTTTTCATCAAAGCTCTCTACTGAACTCCCTCAGCTCGAAACCACTTCGTTCGCTGTCCAAGAGCGATTGCTGCCTGCTACATATTCACGAGGCGAATGTTTTAAATTGTTTTTCTCCCTTGAATCATGCTAGCCGGGACTGAATAGTGATTGAATCCTGTGCAGCCAGCCCCCCTCGCGACATCCGGGATATGCTGAAGATGTTGCGGGGAGGCTTCGTTATGAGAATTTGGACGGGCTTTAAGTTCACCTAGTTACTGCTAAGCGGCTTTGATGGATGCTCACATGTGCTCACACCAGGTCGTTTGAATCTAACGGAAACATGAAATCTCCCTCATTCCCGTTGTCGGCGAAGAGCAACAACCGTTTTCAATTACGGACGGCATTCGCTTGACATGTTGATTCTGTAGGCTGTGCTTGCTGGCAGCCAATTTTGGTGTATCCTTCGGTCCATATTTAAACCTAGGCGCCGAGCCCACGTTTTTACGATTTTTTTTTGATGATTGCGTTCACTTTCCATCAATCCCAGGTCCCAAACGCGCCCATGAATAAATCTGTAGGGCCAAGGGACGTCCACAAAAATTCCCGGGTCAACGCGCCTTCAGAGCTTTCGGACCCGCACAGTGTACGTTTCCTCCTAATAGGTCCTTAACCCTTCGTTGACGCCGTGTCATTCAACCTGAACGCGACAGCCGCAAAGGCAGAAATCATGAACAGTGCCACGAACATGAAACATATATAACAGCGGTAGAAACTGAAGGATACATCCCAGCCCATTCCATTACGAGTCCTAAAAATATCCTTTTTTAGACTCGTCTTTACTCTCATTTCTCCGCAAAAGCGATGGCTTTTTGTTCGATGACGTATGTGTAACGTGGCACACCGGCCTGAAATATAATTTACTTCTAGTACTTTCGGTCCCACTGATTTTGTAACCTATAGTAGTAGAATAAAATTATGATTCAGGTGCCCTGAAATCCATTCGAAAGCCTATGATTCAAGTTACACAAAAATTCAACTGAAATTGAAAACCGAAATTATGGGTATTGGGATTGGAAACAAGGCAAGACTCTGTCTCTGAATTGCACCGAAATCAAAGCCGGAACTCAAAATGTTGTTTCTCATTTCAGCCGTCCCGAAACCTATTAAAATCCCGAATTTCAGTTTGAATTTCAGCTCAAGCTGAAATGCCAACCGAAATTAGTTGTTCTAAGCGCGCTGAAATCTGTGGATCGTCCGTGGCCTCACTCTTCCTCTTCAGAGCATCTCCAAGTACTTTGTATAGCCTGAGCGAAGCTATTGCGTCTAGAGCCGCGTCTTTATAATGTTGGTCAGCCCATTTCCGGATATCGCGGCAATAAACTCTTGTTCGCCCGTGAGTGTGTTGCTGCTCCAGTCACTCGCCGACAGGTCTTTGGGTAGGTCGAGTTCCAGTATATCCTCCGCGCTGGTTTTCAGCATCAAATTTCCGTAAGCCATTTTCGGGTACTTCTCTGCTAACACCAGCTTTGTCATCATGCCGACGTCTGCTAAGTTGCGCATCTCTATACACAGGTCGTCCCATATGACAGTGACATCCTTTATCAGCCCACTTCCCGTTTTCTTTTATGTCAGCAGACTCGAGTACTGTACTATTCAGACCAAGTGTTCACAAAGTTTGAAATTTTCGATCACCGAGATGACCGATAAATTTTCTTTTCATTTGTCGCGATTTTTAGAAGCCTTGAAAAAATTGGCTGTTACGCGTTACGTGAACGCTTGGTCTGAATAGTACAGTATGCGCTTGAGCTCCTTCGGTATAGCTTGCTTGCAGCGTCAGTATCCGCGGCATGCAGAACAGACGGCCTGTCGACTCACCTCCAATTTTCCACATATCCAGTACCCAAACATTGTCGTCCCGGGCGATGTGAACAAGGCATAGCCCGATGTTGTTACAGGCGACAGGGAAAACCTTGTGCATTCCTAGTTCTACTATCTGCCATTCTAGGATGGCTGACTTGTGTGCCGCTGTGCCTTTGCCCAACCTATTGTCGATCAAATTCTTCTCTGCTGTCGGCCTGCTATCTGTGAACTCCGTGTCGAACCCAATGTCGCCGTCTTGTATCGCCTTCAGCACTTCGTTCGCGTGCCGTTCGGTGTGCACCCTGACCAGAGTGTGTTTGCGAGGAAAGGCTTGCATCGTGAGTCCCTTATTCGTCCTTAGATACATAGCTCACCTGTAGGCCAGCCAGCACGTTGTCATCGTCCACCTTGCCTTTCCCTTCTGTGGTCGCTTTCTGGAGGATGTGGATGTTCAGGTGTGTTCTCTATCCCATTGAATTTACGTACCTTTTCTTTCCGTTCGTGCTCCTCCTCGCTGATGTCGTTCGCTAACATCTCGCTTCTCGCTCCGCTCGTCCGCAGAAATGGCTTCCTGATCGTGTGGGTGAAACGGGTTAACCTGCTGGTGGTATATTCTGTCATGTCATGCTGTGGCTCGGGCTTTTGTGGATTTTTGATTTCTCTTGTCGTCGAATCTTTTCGGACCCTCTGGCCTCGTAATTTTGCGGAGTCCTGTCTTCGTAGCTATAGCGTGCTGCGGATTATACTCTTCGGGTTGTCTCATGTCGTGTCCCAAGCAGCGTCTGCTTCTAGATCGCATTTTTTAGATCCGTTCCTTGATTGTTGCGTGGATATCTTTCGCTAAAATCAGATTGTCTGCAGTGGTCCGTCGGTCAAATGTTTTACTGGATTTATCGCCTTATATGTCACGCCGTTTATGTGTTTCGTCCCTCGGTTTTCTTCCTCCAATTTGCTGTTGTCTACCCCTCCTTCGACGTGAGTCCTCTTTTTGTTTATATTATTGCAACTTATGGCGTGCTGCGTCTGTTTTAGACGGTGTGTCCCGCTGTTGTAGTCAATGTCCACACCCATTATCTGTCCGGCGAACATCACAGAGCAGATGAGGACAAGAAAAAGGTGCAAGACTTCAAAATTCGCAGAGAGCGGAAAGGTTGGAGGTGTTCGAGATTTCCAGCGTAGCCGTAGGCGGTCACATAAATGTGCGCCATATCCAATCCAACATTAACACCGTTGATCCAATCCTGATGTACCTCAGCAGATGCAATTCCGATGTTACAAGTCTGCTATCTGGAACTGCTGTGAAGGCAGTTATTTTGTACGTGTCGGACTACGTTTCCGAGCTGAGTTTAAAGTCGTACCAGAAGTTTGCGTCGGTATATGATGTCTTTGAAATGAATTCTGAGATGATAGGTGGAACAGGGAGCAGTCAGTCTGACCTGGAAACAGACGATGAAGACGACATTACATTGGATAAGCAAGCCCACATAGATAAATCTAAAATGCCTGTACGTCATGCTTTGATACCGGATCATGATTTGTTTCTTTCTCATTCAGCAATGTGCCGCTTCGAGAATTTGACTCAGGTTATTCCCAGCTTCATAGGCGGCGCCCTTCCATGATCCGAAAAAAGAGACAGAGCAGCCTATTGCATGACAATGCTTGCCCTTTTCAAGCCATGGAGATCGCCGGTGGATTTTAAGGATGTGATTTCAACCTGGGACCATGCCTTCAAAGCACATTTTTTTTCCACTCGTCAAAATCAGTTAATGAAAAAATTCAATGTCAGATATATGTGCAACGATTTCAGGGACAACCACCGGGAACCAGAAAACGGAAAAATGCAGCTGTGGATGATACGAATCCGAGTGTTAATAAGCCATCCGCCAAAAAATGAAGAACAAATGTAACTCAGCCTCCGATCACATGCCCTGCTTGCCAGTTACGTGCGGTGAGACGGCGAATGGCAACGCTTACCCGAATAGCTGAAGTCCCGTCACTCGAATAGCTGAAGTCCCGTCACTCATAATACTTGAAATAATCCACAGAATGATCCGTTTCGACGAGGAATTGGTTTTCGACTGCAACGGTCTTCTGGTCACATTGAGGCTCCGTGGTATAATATATGGAGGCCAGGGGCACTTTACCTCGAAGTTCATAGACCGGAATGGCGTCGTTTGGTTTCACGATGGAATTACTACCGGCAGGCGTTGCACTAGGGAAACGGAGCTCACTTCGCTGGCTGATATGATGTCACTGCATGGATGAGGATCAAAGATTACCGTCCCTGTCATATATGCAAAGTAAGCTGATCCGATACTAGGAAGTCGAAAACCCGTCCCAGACTCGTTACGCCATGCGCATGCAATGGCCCTAAAGCACAAGTAGGGCATCCAAGCAGAGACTGTCCAGAGAGGCACAAAGAGAGAGTGCCGAAGGTGTCCGTCGGAGCAGCGCGATTCAGAGACGAATCGGAAGGCTCAAACCCAGAGGACTCAGGAGACTGATGAACGCGTTACGTGCGTGGGAGGAGGGAAGCGAATCGGACAGCGAGGGATCCAGTTCCGACGCGTGAGCACTGGCGCCCTTGGGGATGATCGCTACGCGGTCCTCGAGGGCGAATGTATGGATCACGCACGTACTCACGGTCCCGAAATGGCTGCGCGTTCCATTGCGTACTATAGCCAGGCGCAGTTCAAAGCGCAGTTTCTTTATTTTACTTAACTCATTTGCAATCATTTATAGTCAGTACGACTTATTAAGAGTCATCCTATCCGGATCCGAAGAAGGATCCCTAGATACTATAAATACTCTCATTAGCAGTTGTGATTCTAAGGTTAAAACACGTGGACTTTATCGACTCAATCTGTCCTCTAAGTCTACTAACCGAAAACCGGAATCAAGTGTCTACGACTGTCTACAAGAGAAACTCCGTAGCCTCACACGGGGCTTGAGATCGTGGATCTGCGCTAACGAGCATGTTGCGGGTATCACCCCAAGTCTGGTCCAATTGTAATCTACAATGCACCGTCTCCATTGTCTATTCGACCTGGGTACTCTGAAGCTTCTGCCTTACGGACCGGATCCCTGCAGAGCGCTCGACGACGAGTAGTAGTGTCTTTTCCCTTGCTATCGGTTTCTGTTTTTCCCGCAACTCCAGCTCGGGTTGGACATTTCTGTGGTTCGTTTGTCCTGTCTTCCCGTGTGCGCTGTCAGCAACGTCAATCAATCTAAGTGGAGGCTCACAAACGCTTAAGCTAGTTTGTATAATGTACTCCTTTGTGAGTTCATCGGCGCCTCGGAGGAATAAGTCCAATTCCGATCTTGAAGGCGCGGTACCAAAAGACAGGTCCTTGCGCTTGCGCCATGCAAACTGCATTCCAGTTGGGGGTCATGTGGAACCTTCCAAGTTCCTTTGTTCTTATAGACCAGCACCTCGCATTATGAATTTGCTGATCGTTCGCCGTCTCTTTGACGAACCGCGGAATTCAAGTAGCTTAGACTGTCTGTATTACTGGTCCTGGATTTTGGTGCCGACGACGTGATTTTCTAACGAGCGTCTTTGCTCTGTGGTTGAGCCAGCGTATCCACGGCCTGTATTACGCTGGGAGGGCTCGACGATACGACCCTTCCGGGACCGACTTACGATCTTGACAGCAAGACCACTCTGTAGAATTGTTTCTGCCTGCCACGACACCTGTCTTGGGAGATTGATATAGAAATGGCAAACATTTTTCCTGAACGAACAGCAAGGTAAGATATAAATACGGGCGTTGACGGACGATCTCGCGGAACTAGGGTACGCCTTTCGCCAATCTTCTCACTGCACAGTTTTTATGGTGGCGACCGGCGCTGTTCAGGGGGGTGCTTCAAGCACCCGTTCATCACCGCTTCCCAGTGACAATTATTAATTCCTTGCCCTTGCAGCTCATGGTTGAGCGAGCCCCGCGTCGAGGCGAGGCGCGGGCGTAAATCTAGTCTCACCTCGCGCGACAGGCATTCGCTCTAGTATCTCTATCGCATTTTGGGCCTGTCGCATTTTGGGCCTGAAGAAGATGAGAATTAGATAGCCTCAAACATAACTTCGTGACGTACTGCCTTCACGACGCTGTGCCGGCCCGATGATTGCAAATGTTGGTTCCGCGAAGGCGATGCGCAGTCTAGAAAAACTCCAAGAGGAAGAATGAATAGAAAGTTCCATGTTCACCCCCTCACGCCATCTACGCGACGCGTTTATTTGCGTCTGTCTCGGCGTTGATGGCCGGCGCCGGCAGCGCAGCACCTGCCATCTCTCTGACTCACACTCTCATCCTCGTCACCCCCGCCCGCTCCCCTCCCCCACTTCCCCCGAGACGCGCCTGGATTAACGCTGGCAGCACCCACACGCCCGCATCATGGGCACGTCAGCCCGCTTTGGTGCGCAGACGTTGTTGACGGTCACGGTCCTCAAGATGCTGCCCTGCCGCTTGATCGCACCCATTCAACGTCGCCGCGTAAGTTACTCTGGTTTTTCGGCGACTCACCACACTGATTGGTTCAATAGAACTCAAACCCTTTTGCGAAACCACCTATTTGGAGCGCCGGCTGAGCAAGTCAGCCCGCTTTGGCGCGCAGACCGAATCTCCATGGCCTAGCTGGCTCGTTTTGGCGCGCCGGATAAGCTCATCAGCCGTTTTTTTGGTGGATACAATGCCGGGAATACACCGTGAGCATCTACCCTCCCTAGCCTTCTCAACTTTACCTTCGCTTTCTATCCATACACACACAGCCATCTCCCCCCCTCCCCCTCTTCCTCCACATCTTCTCGTACCTTTTATTCTATTCTATGCTTCCCTTTTTCAATACCGTGCCGCGCCCATACTGATACCCACCCCTAGCCCCCGGACGACATCCACCGCCGCATGACCTCGGGCACGGCCACGGGCAGACCGATTTGCTTAGGACGGGGCAGAGTCTTTTGGCGACTGCGTTGGGGAGGCTTGGTGAGTCTTTTTTTTCTTTTCGTTTTCGGTCTTTGGTGTTCTCTTGTGGCGGCGCGGGGCGGCTTCGCCTCCGTCTGGGTCTCCTGGGTTGTGTGAGCCCCGATCGCGAGGATTCGTTCGAGGCGTCGACGATCGAATCGTCTTCGTGCTCAGACGAAGCCGATTTCCATTTTGGGAATCGTCTCCGGCGAGTCTTTTCCCGTGCGCTGTGGTGTATTCGTGTGCGGGTCATTCGGGGAGGGTGGTGGGGTTCCCCGTGGACGTCGCCACCCGCTTTTATGAAGCGCGCGGTGGAGGTTGTCGGAATTTTTTTTTTGCGTGCGCGGGTGGTGTTATGAGGTGGGGGATGGGGGATGGGTGCTTCGAGGGAGGTGGATGCGGGGATGCGTGGGCGCTGTCCTCCGCGTCTGTTTAGCGAGCGGTGGGGAATCCGAGATGAGTCGCAAGGCGGAACCCCCTTGCCCAATTTGTTCTTTCTCTTTCCTCTCTTATCCGCTCGTCCCCGTCATCACACCCCTAACTCGTCCTCCCCCACAGACCTCTCCATCGCCAGACCCCGCACGTACGCCCGCCGCGCACGCGCGCCTCCTTTCGTGGTTCCTCGATCCGGCGGCGGCGCCGTTTGGCGTGCACCGAGTGGTGTTTGCGGGCAAGGCATAAGCATAAGGGATGTGGTTTAGGCCGAGCACGGTGGCGGGGCCTGTTAGGTTCGTTGCCTTTTTCTTGTGCTTCTTTCTTCATCGTCGGCTGTGCACCACTCCCCTTTTGCGTATCGCACGTTGTCTTCCCCTCACCCTTTTCCATCATCACCATCCACTTCTTACCCACCACCCTCCGCTCCTTTCGTTCCTCCCTTCCAATGCTCGCCGTTATCGCTCTCCATCTTCACGTCCGCGCCGTATGCACCATCTTCCCATCCGCGCGTCTATCTTTCCACACACACCCCCATCTCTCCTCCCACATCATTCTCGCATTCATCCCCTCCTCGCCTCACGCCCTCCCCCGCTCCTCCCTCGTCCCCCATCCCTCTCATCGCTACCCGTCGCGGCGTCGCCGTTGTCGTCGCGATGACGTCAGCGGCGCTGGCGCACCCTCCTCCTTCCCTTCCTCCTCCGTCCGCCTTCCACCTCGTTCCTCTTCACCCCATCGTCTTCATCATGCCTCTCCCCCTCTTCTCCTCGCTTTCCTTGCCTGGAGTCGCCGCCGATGTTGTCGTTCACGATGTCAGCGGCGGCGGGCTCTCCGGATCGTCATTGACATCTTCACTCGTATTGCCTCCCAGCACGGCCATATGATCCTCGTCACCTTTGGTGGCCTTTTTCCCTCTTCGTCGTCTTTGTCACTTGTCCACCCCTCCCTTTTTCATCGCGTCCTCCCCCCGTCCTCGTATCGCTCTCGTACTTTGGCCTATTCCTGCGCCCTCTTCTCTTCCTCATCCGCCGCTGCTCATGCTGACGCCCCTTCACAGAGCCCTCGTCGACGCCTTCCCCGCCTGTGGCCTCCGTCTCCGTGGCCACCAACGGAACACTAGACCAGATGGAAATCTTCGACGTGTCACACTCCCTCGGCGTGCTCCTCTTCGCGTCTTCGGCCGGGCCTTGAGGGTGTGAATTCCCTGTATTATCAGACAACCAAGGTCCGTTTCGTCTTCTTCGCCTTCCGCTCGCCGAGAGTAATATTTCCCGTTAGATGCTCTACACTTTCCCATGACCCAGGACGAGCTAGTCCTCAATTCAATTCCGCGCTGGCGCCGTACACCAGCATTCTAACTCCAATTCGACCGCGAGCAGCGGCGTCGACACCCCGTAGCCCCCATCACCCTGCTCGGCGCGCGCTTCGAGATACCCCCCGCGCCGACGTACACCGCTCAAAAGCATGAGCGCATACCGGGGCCGACGCCCAGGGCCACGGACGTGTACCCCGATGACGACCGCTTAATGGACGCCGGCGGGGATATGGAGATCGAGGACGACTGAGGTGACCCCGTCGAGCCGCCGCCCGCACCCGCACCAACGCCGAATAAAAAGAAAGGCAAAGGGAAGCGCAAGGTGGTGCACGGAGTGTGCACTGTCCCTTCCCTGTTTCGGTGGAGGATGTGCCGCAGCCGCAGCCGCGCGAGCGGTGGGCAACGGATGCACATGGCGCGCGCGCGATGACGGAGGACTAGCCTGTCTCCTATTACATCTTATTTCTTCTCTCCTCCTACTGGTATCTCGCATGTCGTACCTCATCTTGTGTTCCCCCACCGCGGCTTCATTTTCGCTTACATTTCTACCTCTTTACTTACCGCCGCCTTCCGTGTTTCTATTCGATTCTCTGTATCATTTTTATCTACTCAGCTGGCGTATAGCATATTCAATATACCCTTGCCATTATCTATTGTCTCTCGTCTTGCTCTGACTTCCTTGCCCCCAACACCATACATGGCCACGCCCCAAACATAACTCCCGCCCCACCCCACTTGCTATTCCCCTCCGTCCATCCCCAATCCCTACGCACTTCCTCATATCCTCCCACATACCTCCCGGCGCACATACCCTCGCAATCTCCCCTGCGGCCTTCCTCCTCCCCTTCTTTTCAACATTATGCACCACGAGACTGCTCAGTATCTTGTAAGCGGCATGAAAGTGAGAACGCAGCAATCTCACCTGTGATTGAGATCCCAGCAGAGGACAATTCAATCCGAGCGGGAGGAGAATATACGCTGTGGCACGGCGGATTATCAACATCAATTGCGAGTTAAATGCACATGAAATGGGATTGCCGCACAAACCTAGGGCTCGCAGAGGATCGCAGGCTTAGCATGTGTACGTACTAAGTGGGAAAGAATTGGGCGTCCCCGGGACTTGAAGTTAAGGTCAATTTGGCGATGTGATTCGTATTAGATAGACATAGACGTAGCGTACCAAAGTGTTGCGCCACAGGAAAAGGATGGAAATCGAGTCGAAGCAAGCGGGGAAATGGAAGGACTCTAAGAGTTTACAGCTCCAGAGTTTCGAAGCGGTGCACAGCCAATCCTTCGCGAGGGACGGGAGAATGATTGAAGTCAAAGGAGAGCCATTTACTAGGCAGCGTCGCTCGAAATAGGCAGGAGACACGAGAGTTGCACGAGAGAGGGTTTTGACGGCGGCAGCAGCAGCGGTGTAGGCAGCGGCGAGCGCAGGAGTGTTCCCGCAGCGCAGCGGGAGCGGTTTTTTGGGAATTTTTTTTGAGGTGAATTTTTGGAAATTAATTCCGTTCCTGCAGCGCGGCGGGAACGGCTGTGTTGCACAACATTAATTTCTGATAATAAGAGTCGAGCAGGCACGCAGAATAGAACTAGGAAACACCTCCGTGAACCCCTGGAATTCCCCTGGACCAGCTGGCCCCGAGAAACTGCTCACCAATGACCCCTGCCCCGCCGGCGTGTCGTCCCCCGAACCATCCCCACCCCACACAGCATGCCCTGAAGAGCAGTGCGCAGAGGTGGAGGGGTTAAAGGTACTCCACACGAGGCTGCAGGCACGCCGATGTAGCTCCCCGAACTGTCTCTGCTCTGCACTGCACGTCCTGAAGAGCAGCACACGGAGACGGAGAGCCGTGGTAGGCTTGGACAAGGTTTTGGCAGGTGTGACCTCGAGGTAGTGCATGGGGGTTTTTCGAGCACGCATCGGGCGCACGCCGGGTGGCACTGGGTCACACTGATTTTTTGGGGGTTGATTGTGTCCATACGGGCTGTAGACGGGTGGTGCAGTCTGTTGGTGTTGGCTGGGTCTGAGGCTGGTCCGCTGAGACGAATGTGCGGGGCTAAGAGCGACAAGAGGAAGAGACCGCTTGCTGTATGTGTGTTTATTTGTTGTTTGATAATCACGTGCATATGACCCGTCGCGTCGGCACGTGTGCCTCCACCATCCTACGTGTGGCCTTTGCTTATCTTCTGCTCTTTCTTTGAACCTTAGTGCCTGGCTACTTGGTCCTGTCCATCCTCGGCAACTGTTTCACTCGGCCTCAGGCTCGCGTATGACAGAACTCTCTGCAACCCCGCTTCGGCATCCTCAGGTAGGCCCTTGGTGGACGTGTTGAGCTGCTGCTGCTGCTTTATCTCAGCTTGTTGTCTTGCCATGTCGAGCTTGGTCACCCACAATCTCCCAGAAATCATCCATGAAAGTCCCTTGCTTTGGGATTCTGCTCTCTCTTTGCTGAAGTATAAAGCGGCCAACACATCTGGAAACACCTTTTGAGCACGTAGAGAGCAGGCCCGCGACATAGATAGCCGGTTGCGATGTAGCACCGGGTAGAGCCACATAGAGGATCGGCGCGACAATAGTGTTCCACCTCTCTATCGCTCGCTGTAGAGCCTCTGTTTCACATGCATCACCAGAACCGCATGCACCGTTGACAGCTGCCACCTGGATTTATAAAAAGCGAGCAAAGTTTCAAGTCGACGCGGCCCATCACCGCTCCTTTCTTCCCCCCACAATGACATCTTCTCTCCTACTCAAGTCCTTCTGTCCTACATCCTCCCGCTCCTCTTTTGCGTCAAGAGATTGAATGCAAGTGCAAACCTTCAATCCTTCGTACATTCCGCAATCACCTCAAACATGACAAGCTCTTCTATTCCAAGAGAGACTTCCCTCAAGCTGCTTGCCGCTGCTCCTGGCTCTGTGGCCACCGTTTCATCAAGTCGATCGCTCCCACGAGGTCTCCCACGCTGCGTGCCGAATGTCATTTTCGTCCATCGAGACCACTTTCCAATCAGACACCGAGTGTCTCGCGCAGTTACTAGTAAATACCGAGACAGATGTATAATACATTAAGCAGAATAAGATTTAATTCCTTTCTGTTTCTTTTTGGGCATTCCGTTTGTGATTATCAGTCTAGATTGGTAGATAACAACCGATAACCGTGTGCTCGGCAACCGAAGCGAGACTCTACCATGGAAACACGTGCTCTATGTAGCTCTATGTAGCTCTACCGCTCTACCGTCCACCACTCTACTGCCTCTATTATATAGGGGACATGGCTACAGACCTACTGCTCTACTAGCCTCGCTGAAGTACCCTGTAGACAAGTGGTGTTTTCCAGATGCAGGCCGATAAGCGCTGACTAAGCGCCTGTCAAACGGAGCTCCCCCATCACTCTCTACAAAGTCTGGAGGCGTATTCCTGGTGGGAACACTCTTCGCACCCGTTTGATCTGCAACACCGATTCCAACAAGATTTGCTTGCTTGGAAAGATTATACGCCCTACCGCTGTGGACTGATGTGGCGCTTCGCAAACTACCTGTGTTAAGGTTTGCTTGCGAGTTTGTTCCCCGGGATTATCGTGACCATGTTATTCACGTTCGAGGTGAGTCATTCATGTTCCATTTGACTTGAGCTGGACTGACCGACTCCCAGGCTTTAACTAGCTGCACTTATGTTCACACTTCAAGCCTCTCGAGGTAAGCAGTTTGTACTCTATTTGACTTGAACTGAACTCCAGGTCAGTACTGTTCTTTCCTTCTGATGACTCAACTCGTGCTGACATGCAGCTTTGACTATAGCTCTTGAACGTTTGCACCCGAGTCTTTGCACATCAATTTAATTCGCGCTTAGAGTCTTTGAGGTAAGGTTCACATTCGCAATCAATATGACTTGCACTAACCGAACGATTGATTTCCTAGATTTTCATTTCACTACGGCACTTCGTTGCTATTACATAGTTCAGTAAGTATGCCCTCGGAGTTCAGGTCAGTACTCCCCTTTAATCCTTACTTAACTCCTGGCTTATACTCAGTGTTGGCTCTAGTACTTCTCCGCTGCTCTGTATGTGCTGACATGACTGCATTGAGCAAACAACAATCTGACGGCTCCCCTCTCGCTCCCCTCAACCCCCTTCATTCTCCGCTCCTCTGCCCCCAGCGGGGCTTCCTTGCGTTGTTGATCTCGGCCTCCAAGTTCACGCAGGACAAGTGTTATCCAAATCATGCTTGAGCGAAACTACGTAACAATCCAGCCCCGGGCGCTATCACTCTATTCCAATACAAGCTGTTCGAGGTAAGGTAGGGGACATACAAATACTGTAAACATCACATGACCTGTCTATTTTGGGTCAAACCAGCCATAAAATGAGAACAAGGCTACTCTAGCCAAATTCCATGAATCTGTAGAATGACCCTATAAGATGCTCAGAATTAATTATACTATGAGAGCTCAAGAATTGAGTGAGGAGTTGCAGCTGCAAGGTATCCACCAGTCGTGGGAATCCTGCAGTGATGGCTGAACTGGACGATTTGCGAGAGGAACTCTGTTTGCTCTGAGCTTCTATTGCTCATCTGAGTTTATGGGAACCTTTTATGGACCTATTCTATGATTTCATGGAAGGGATTAGGCCCAAACCCTTTGCTGATTATACAGTGGATTCGTTTTCAGAATTTACCCGTAAATGGCAATTGCACGTGACGTTTACAGTATTTGTATGTCCCCTACCTTAAGCTATTTCCAATTCCATTCAGAGTGAGCCGGAGTTGGACTGACCAATTGATTCTTTAGACTTCCATTTCACGGTGCATCGTTACTAATAGCTATTGCTTGGTTCAGTAAGCACACACTCGGATTCCAGGTCAGTACTAATCTTTGCTTCTAATTCCTCAACTCGCGCTGACACGCACCGTGGACTATAGTACTTCTACGATGCTCTGTGTCTCTTTATCCCGATTAAACTCAATTGCACTTGTACTCTTGAGGTAAGCCATCCATTCGCATTCGGCTGTGTATGCTCGCATTCGAGCCACCACCTGCGGAGCACGTCCCAGGGCATCCACCGCCGCCAGCGGTATGCTCTTCCTCGCAGACGTGCCGCCCAGAGTCGTGGCGCACCATGTATGGTGCCGCAGTGTTCGCCCTAAGGCCTAAGGGCTTAAGAGCCTTAAGGCTTTAATAGGGCCTTAAGCTAAGCCTTAGGGCTTGGGCCAGAATTTTCCCCCATCCCTTAAGGCCTTAAGATCTCGGCCCGACTTACCGTGGAGCAGCGATATCACTGAGGGATCACGTGCTTGATTGATGCTGACTGTACCTTCCAGCTCCAAGTGGAAGAAGAGGACGCTGGCCACTCTTTTCGGGGGTTCTGAAAGCTCCAGGTCTCACACAGGAGGAAATTGAGGCAGAGGCAATTCTCATGGTAGTGTTGGTGGATGCTGAACGTCAGGCTGATGAAGATGAGGATGCACAGCCTGACAATGGAGCGGTGGAGATTCCCTCAGATGAGGGATATGTTGGGTAGCGTACAATGCATATCCGTGACGCTTAAATGTGCTGTATCTTGTGATGGAATGGTCTCCATATAGTGAAATCACAATATAATGGAAGCGGTAAGGCTAGCAGAGAAAATTGGCCCTTAAGGCCTTAGGGATTTTGAAAACCTCATTTAAGGCCTGATAGGCGAACACTGCGGTGCCGTGGTTTCCGCGTGGAAGCGGTACCTGCTCGTCGCTGCGCCGCTGCGTGCACTGCCGGTTGAGCCGGGGGAGGGATAGGGGGTGTCGCGGCGCGTGACCCCTCATGAAGGGAACGAGCCGTAGGCCTGCGGCAGCCTCTTAGTTAGCCGGCTTTGCGCCTATGCTGGCAGGCTCACTTAGGCTCAAGCTGTTAGCAGCCACGAACCGGCCATTTGGCATCGTCGCGCCTGCTCGTGCGCTGGTGGACGCCCTCAGCTTTCCATCCCTGTTTATCATGAGCGTCTATCGCGTCCTGCGCAGGTATTTCGGCAGATTTGTGTGGGGATGGACCAAATGGAGCAGGAGCTTTTCGGCATAAAACAGGCTTTTAATCTATCATCTTGCCGTATTTGCGATAGCCACTTTATAAACTGTATCGTATCTAGCATCCCTGCAATCTATAATTTTTTCGTGATTTTTGGTGCATTTTTTTGTCGTCGTCGTCACGACGACGTGGAGGGCATTTGATGGTCTTTGATCGCGATGTCGAGAGCATTTGATGGACGATGTTCAGATGCGGACATCTTGTTCCCGTCGTGCAGGACAGTGGCGGCCATGGAAAGGAATGGTGTGATGGCTCCTAAATAAATGTGAAAAGGATACTGCCATGATATATCAGATTCGCCTCTAGCTTAGCGATTTTCATATATCACGGCTCTACGACGATTAGCGGTGACTGATATATCAGTCCCCCATACTAAGGTCGATATATAGCCACGAAAGGGTCTCCATACGCGCGACGCCGCCGTTTGATTCCGCAGCTTGTGCAGCCTAGATGTCTCGAAGTTAGTAATGCAACGGTACATTGACATAAAGTCACGGAAGTGAACTTAACTTCAAGGCGTGTTATATACCTGAATCGATTTATCCACGAAAATCTGTGAGATTTCTCACTTGCGGTGCGCAGAAGACTGGGTTCTATGAACACAGTTAGTCAGGCTTTAACGGGCAAAGCAGCAACCATGATATGCGCGTGTTCGAGAGCAAGTGATAGATCGCCTTCGGATCCGTGGTATGCAGCGCAGTTGTACTCTGAGCCGCGGGATGTAAGACGAAAGCTCCATGCAGAATTGAACAGAGACGCGTACGAAGAACCGATGGAACCTCAAGTAAAGACCAAGATGAGGGATGGTAACATGGGCAGAAAGGGTAAACGAGTCCTCACTTGAACGTTCGCCCATATTGCTGCCGCCAGCTTTCTTCGAGCCCATCGTCCTCCTGAATGCAAAAGTAAATGATCAGACAGAAAAAGTTAACGCATATAGGATATGGGAAGAAACGCACGTCATCTATAAACTCCTTCAAATTCCCGAAGAACCACTGGGTAGAAGGAGGGCGATGTAAGCTCGTAATACAATGCGCTCAAAATCTGGTATTGGGTGTACGCCGAGCGGCTCCGAAGAGAGTTGCGAGCAGTCTGAGAAACATGCCTCGTGGGGGTCAAGATGCAAAATCGGAGAACCAGGGGAAAGACGCAGGATGTAGACTTTTAAAGCGCGGGCGCAGCCACCATGCTTCTCTGTACGTTAGCGGACATGATCACACATTCATGCGCAGCGGCGTAGTCTGGGGGAGTTGCAGGGAGGCCTAACAGATTCGGTATCAGACTGTCAGTGGGTCAACGGTATCTTCGATGGTGTCCATGAAGCATGCTATATCCTCGTACCGCAGGTCATCTGCGGCTATGGCATGACCTGAGCCACTGTTTTGTACTGCAAAAAAACAGAGCTGCCCCCTATTAGGGGAATGGGGTTCAAATGCAGCGTAAGTGATGAAATAAGCACGGGGCATCCGCAAAGGCAACGGCAACGGCAACGGCCGCGGGAATCAAGTGAACTAACCGTTGAATCGGGACGTCAAGGAACGCGCCCGACAAATAGACTGGAAATTCGGATACTGTTGAGAAGCAAATGATTCGGAGCGGGGAAATCAAAGTGAAGCACGAACCGCGGCAAGTAAAGTCGCACAGAAGTCACCAAGAGTTAATCGTGAGCACCTCTGTCGCAGCTTCCAGAAAGCAGGCTGTGCAAATCCAAGTTGACCAGAGTACCCGAAATCTGGTCAAGTTGCAGGTTTGGTGCCAGTGCCCGCCTGAGGTTCAAGCATCGGGCAGCCGAGATTTTTTCGCGTTTGGAGTGAAGACCATTAAGATATTGAAAGCAAGAGAGGCTAGTTGGCCTGACTTGCGAGCAACGGGGCGCCGACCATGACAAGCAAGGGCAAATGCTGTGTTGATGCGTGATCGGTGATGGCGGGATCCCACGTTCTCTTTCCCTTTACCACGAGCTTCACCTCGACCTGGCGCTTGCTGGCTGCGCGTCACGGCCCATATTGTCTTTTTTCCACTGTTGGTACTCTTCACCATCTGTCCCTTGATCCATCTACGTGTGAAATCTGGATTTCTGGTTGCTGTACGGACGGAAAAAATCTCCGCGTGGCTTCGTTTTGCCCTTGTGTTTTTCTCTCCGGCGTTCGAACCCCCCTCTTTCATTTTTCCCAAGCCTTCTTTGGTACTGGGCTGCCAGTGTCTTCAAATCATTGCAGAGGTGAATCGGAGGGCATTGTCAATACCGACAGAGCTCTCTCCGGATCCTGAGCTTTTGCGGCAGCACTCAGATTCTATTGTCCTCTGGCTGTTACAGATTTCCACCTTGACTCCTAAAAACCCATGCTCACCGGCTCCGAGTTTACTGTGTCTTCACCTCCAGATCACTGTCAGGCCCACTTCGTTCAATGACTCTTTTGTTTGTGAGCGGTTTCACGGATATCCAAGATCATTCAGACCGCTACACCATCTCCATTGCGATCTGGAGGATGTATTCGACCTCCGCGTTCTTAATCCGCCAACTCTCCCTTTCTTTTTCCTAGGTTATTCTGTGTACTCAAAATACTACCGTTGGATGTATGGGCTACGAGTACAACCACAGTTTTCACATATTCCCGCGTTCACAGCATGGATTCCATCCCCTCCCGACGAAATTTTGACACCCTAACTTCCATACTACCCCTTCTTTATAGCGTACATAAAGCTTATTTACAACAGGGCCGGGTGTTGTAACAGGAATAACACTAGGTCCCCAGGTAAACGCAACAAGTTGGGACCCTCGTGGACATGTTGCTTAGTTTTGATTGACTGCCATGGAATGTTCCCAGATTGCGCTATTATCGACCGCACCACAGTCAGGCGAGTATCGGGGTTGGAATCCGCAAAAAATGATTTTGGACTTTTGTGGTTCAGGTTGTGTATTTGAGGGAGAAATCATTACCCATGTCAACGGTACGGGACGGGGAGTCTTCGTTGAAGAGTTTGAGGGTGCGCGGCAGTGCGCGGCACACCGCGTCATTTTTACCAGATCCAAGGGCAAGATGGGCGATCAATATCGATCAATCATTGATCATTATTGTCCAAACCCGTGCGTGCCAGTATACCAGGCTTTCCTGGACAAAACCCCTCGTGTACACGAGTGGTGACGCGTGACGTCGCGTGGACACGCGTGAGCGCTCGTGGTCACGCGTGGCCATCGTTTTCACGCGTCGCCACTTCACTTTCCACGCGTCGCGTAGTTTCAAAATTTTTAAATGCATATTCACATCTTCTTCTCCACGCTTGGAGCATACGTTCCCACGAATTCTCCACGAGTGGGGATCACTCACGGCCACTGAGGTTCCTACGAGTCTCCACTGGCATCCACTCGTGGCCATTCAAAACGCTTACAGTTCAAATAGGGTATCTCCAAATTTCCCCTGAATTTGTCCCCTAAATAGGTTGCCTGCCAAGCATCTCCTATTTCCTCGGATGACTAGCAACCGCCCACATCGAAACATTAGAGCTGCACTGAGCCCCGGCCTCGCACTGGTGCCTCTCGTCGATCGGCGCCTACACCCATACTTCATGTCCCTCAGCGAAGCCTCTGGAAATAACATGAGTGGTATGCAGCCACTAAACACTAGTATCTGGCACTTATCCTGACTCAAATGCCAAAGCTTCTTTTCCGCTCTCCCCTCCTAGGCATTTTCCAGCTCCCCTCGCTGGGCAAACCCGTACTCTTCCCAGCTTGAAGGACTCCGATGCAGCCGCCTTTCAAGCCAGTCTCTCCAGATTGAAAGACGCTTGCGGCCAAGAATATATTCCACCCGTCGATCGAAAGCTAGCTGCGAAACCGCCCAATTCAGTTGAAGCTTCCAAAGTCCAGGAATTTAAACGTAAGGTTCTCCTCTTCCTTTCACCATCCCAATATTTACTCTCAATGTCAGCGATCGTCCCCCGCATAAAAACACCGCTATATCCGACGCTCGTTCATGTCGGGCTTAAAAACATTGCCACGGATGTCTGCACCTCTTTGGCCATTGTCCTCCAACTACCGAATCATGCGTTCGCCAGCCAGATCCTTCGTGCACTGTGGATGTCCTCCTCGATCGTCCAAACCGTTTCCGCGAAATGGACGCCATCACGCATATTTGTGGCATGCTCTCGGAAGATGGTGCCCATAGACAACCCGGATCACAACAGGCCTTCGACTGGATTCCAAGAGCTAGGGCGTTACGACGAGATCATTGGAACCCCGGGCATCATTGTCGTTGGAGGAAGAGCTGACAAAACGGTACCATCTGTATTGAGCTCGCCGGATCTGGTGGAAATGAAAAGCTTGTATGAAGTCGGAGGGAGTACGCAGTCCTTTTCCCTTTACTTATTTTACATGGTACGTTCCAAAACTTGTCCTCGTTGGCCCATTTCTAACCGCACTTTACTACCAGGACCAAGATGCTTTGACTGCAGGCATTACTGCTGCGTCTCACGCTGCTACATCTCTCCACTCAGCTCCTACCGTCAAGGTGAAGTTGGCAGCGACACCAACAGGGATGCACTACTAGCGTATCTGGCCAAGAACGCCAGCGCCCCTTTGGCCCTTTGCAAGGCAATCTACAACTCGGAGCTCGGCCCTGCGTACAAGATGTACGCTGGCGTAAGGCTCATGCCTGAAATCGTTCAGGACCTGGGTGGAGGAGCTTGGGCAAAAAAAGGCATGCCCACACCTTTCTTCGTTTCTGAGCCACAATTCCCTGGTCTGCAGATGTCTATCGATCATCTGCTGGCGTTCTGTAAGGCCCCGGCCAGCAGCACCTTTGCAAACCACTGCAACTGGGTCAAGAACGCCACACAGGTATTCCAGCTCCTCCAAAATGCGACTTCACCTGCCCTATCAACCGACGAATCTGGGCGGGCCCAAATCCTATATGCTCTCCTATACGCCCCTCTTCTCGATCCTTCCTCCCCTACCTTCAGCATCTCTCCCGATTATAGCCGCCTCGTCGAAGCGTCGATAGCTGAAACCAAGGGTTGGGTTCATGATTTCGAAGAGCGTTTTGGGTCCAGGAAAGCCTCGAGATAAATTCAGTATCTGTATTTAGCCTTAGCTTTGGTATACTCTTGTCGCGCAAATCGGAATACTTTGATCGCGCTATCACTTTCATCATTTCTTGCAGATCACGATTCACTCGCCACTTACTCTCCGCTTGCTCGCCCCTTTATCCATGTCAGTTCAGCTTGAGAATCTTCGTCTTGGATATGCAGAGCTAGAAAATAAAGTCCGCATTGCTTTACGGACTCAGCTTGGGGATGCTGAGCGTTTGGGACGCATATCTTCTGCTGTCGACAGATTCCGTAGAGCTGCTGAACAGGTGAGTAGAATATGGCCTCTTGTTTGCTTTGATATAAATTGGATGCACAGCACCAGGCTGTATTCCCCGCTGCTGAATTTGCGACTTTGCAACGGAGCCTCGGCGACATGCAGTCGGCTCTCGACCAGGTGTAGCCCAGTCTTCCGACCCCCTTACAACCCCACTCCTCACTGTAATGGAGAAGAAACCCAATGGCAAAGGCACAGGACGTCCCCGCCTCGAGATCAAGCCCCAATTCCTCGCTCACGCTTTAAAGCTGAGGGGACCTGCAGGAATAGCGAAGTCTTTGGGTTGCCATCCACGTACCATTCGGCGGCGTGGCTTGGAGGCTGGTCTTGTCCAACCTGCAGGGCCAGTACGCCGACACGAATTACTAGGCGACGGCACCATGGCCCAAGTATGGCAGTCGACGGGTCCTTCTATCTCAGCCATCAGCAACGATCCTGAAGCTCTTGATTCCCATGTAGCCGACATCTTGCAGCTTTTCCCTCATTTCGGGCGAGAGATGATTTCTGGAGCTCTTTCAGCGAGAGGATTTCGTGTACCCAGGAAACGGATTGAAGAGTCTTATCTTCGCATTCGTGGAGCCCCGCCCATGTTCGGTGACAGAGACATTGACCGGCGTGTTTATTCTGTCCCTGGTGTCAACTCGCTGTGGCATCATGATGGCCAGCATGGTGTGTTATCACCTTGTGTACATTCTCACTCTAATTCCATTTCCAGGCTTAATACGATGGAAATTTGTGATTCATGCTTTTATCGATGGCAAATCGCGTTTTGTCACAGGGATTCGCGCTAGCACCAATAACCTAGGACAAACTGTGCTGGATTTGTTCGAAACGGCAACTAGCCTCTTTGGCTGGCCCAGTAGGGTACGGGGCAATCATGGGGGGGAGAATATCAAAGTGGCCTTTCGCATGGAGCAGGTCAAGGGCGTGTGTCGTGGGTCGTACATTTGGGGACGGTGCGTTAACTGCGTGAATATCACCTTGTGCGTTACTAACCGCATTCAGTTCGGTACACAATATCCGAATAGAGCGTCTCTGGGTCGATTTCACGCGAGGAATTGGAAAGAAATGGGCAGTATTTTTTTACTCTCTTGAAACATCTTACGGGCTTTGCCCAGATAATGCAGCCCACCTTTGGCTGGTCCACCATCTCTTTCTCGCGGCGCTTAATGCGGATGTGCAAGAGTGGGCGGAGGCCTGGAACTCTCACAAGATCACCTTTGAGAAGGAGCAGAAGCGTTCCCCCAGGGATATGTTCACTTTTGGGCTGTTGGAGCAGGGACCTCGCGGTATTGGTCCTCTTATTGAGGCTGAAGAGGAAGGTGTCACAGATTTTACCCAGTACGGTGTTGACTGGTGTGCGCAAGCAGATCCAGCCATCTTCACTCATTTCACGGATAACAACAGCCCAGATGTTGACCATGCCCACCCATTCAACGCTTTCGCCACTCCCAGCAACATGTCGGAAGTTGTGGTGGAAGAGCCCAATTGCCCCTTTAACGTGAATGAGGTCCTACGGCTCGACGGGGAGTTGGCACTAGTCGCTGATGTTACATCACGGGATATGGCTGTCCGAAAGCTTGTGTGGAAGGAGGCCCTTGCAATTTGTTTACGATTATAATCCAATATTTTTTTACGAATTAAATGTCATCTGAGTCTGATTCTCCCTCTATAAATCTTCCCCTGCCTCCTCCTCATCCGATTCTTCTGCCCGTTTATAATGGCGAGTAACTCTTTCTCCCCAGGCATTCTTGGCCCACTTATCGCCTGCCCTATCCGAGTGAAGAACGAGTGTCGCACGTAATCCCCGGAAATGGGTGTTGAAGGGAGTCACATAACAAGAAGGAAATATGAATATATCCCCGACCCTGAGGTGCACGCACAAGCCTGCCTCAAATAGACAGAGCTCTCCGCCTTCGCAATCGTCAGATATGACGATGACAGTGCAAAGATCCTTGTCAAAACCGTCTTTGTGCTCATCTGTACAGACACGGAGATTTACGACAAAGCCCGAAAAGGGGTAAGCTGGAGTGTTTGGACTGAGAGGTAAAAATGTCGACATATAGCGTTAGAGCCTCATAATGTTCAGGCAGGAGGTGGGCAAACTGAGACTTGTCAAAATCAAGTAAGAGAAGGGGGGAGGGAAGGCATACATGAACTCGGTGAAATTCAAGAACTTCATCAAACACAGATATCAGAGCTTCGTATTGAACCGTATGTTCCACGGCTTCTGAAGATACATAGGGCATCCTCTGCTTGAACTTAACCTTGATACGCCCATGTTTTTTGATGTGATTTGGGTGGATATTTTTGGGAGCGTCAGACCCCTACTTTTCATTCAGAAATGAGCCAAGGCAGAAAAGAATAATGCTCATGTCTTCAATCATTCGCCCGTATGTTTGGTAGTGGTTGGAGTTGAGCTTGTAGCCAGGCCTTCTGGAGTCGTCGCTGCGATATTTGCCTGGCATAATTGTCTCCAGATCGAGGACTTTGGCTTTGAGGCGTTCTACGAGATCATCAGGCATGCTGATGAGTGTTCCCAGCATTTGGCCGGTGGAGTCCTCAATTATCAAAGTTTTCCTGGTAAGCGTTTAGCAAAGATTCGAATTCAGTTGAAAAATCCGCACCCTTGAGCTACTTCAGGATTCAGCTGCACGTATTTACCTGGTTCGGATTTTCCTGTTGAATGGATATGGTTGAGCTGGAAAGAGAGATCAGGCAAAATATCATACGCGAAACTTTCAAGTACCTTTTCTTCAAGTTCAGCCAAGTCTAAGATTTTTTCTGCTTTGCAAGCAAACACACGCTCTCTTTCTGTCAAAGCTGAGGCTTCCGTTTTCTCAAAAGGCACCTTGGTAGATTTTTCCAATACCAGGGGGGTTCGAATTTTCACAACCTCCGGAAATGTGTCGAAGGTAGGAGGTGTTGTGTATAAACTGGGATCGGCTTGATCCCAGAGCGCCGATCTCTCAGGAAGTGTGAAAAGGCTGCCAATCCTAGTGAACAGTCTGTTCATAATCTGAATATACACGCACTTTGTTTCGACCGTGCACAAGATGTGATCTGCTTCTAAAGTATCCGTGAAACCGAAGCATTCATCTCCTCTTCGGAATTTTTGGTTTTTGAACAGTGGAATATCTTGTGTTTGGATGTAACGCATAGCACCCATTAGCCGTTTGACCAACGGCCCCCATTTAGAATCTGGGAATAAGCGTAAGAGTGGTACGTTAAAAATAATAAAAAACCAACCAGAAACCTCTCTTAACGCATCGGCCAACGAGTTCAAACTGTCAACATGCTCTTTCTTTGTTAAGAAGGTCCTTAG
This sequence comes from Mycena rosella, assembly GCA_029378255.1. Classification (NCBI taxonomy): domain Eukaryota; kingdom Fungi; phylum Basidiomycota; class Agaricomycetes; order Agaricales; family Mycenaceae; genus Mycena; species Mycena rosella. The sequence goes on from JARKIE010000543.1 coordinate 35,432, forward strand.
ACCCAAGGCCGCCAGGATAGGGAGCATGTACAGGGTCCCTACGTCGGCACATTAACACTGGAAGTCAATAAGGAAAACGGACTTGCCTGTGGCACACAAATGTACTAAACGCATCCCTGCAGTCACCCACTCTTGGAAAGTAGAACGTTCAACTCCCATTTTCTCCGAAATTGCCGGTAGCCCAGGTTTTCGTTTATGGGCCTTGACTGCTTCTATCTTGAGTCTGGATATTGTTTAAATATTGTGCAAGATTAAACAGAATGAATAACTCACTGGTCAATTTCGAGCGCAAGCTGGATGAGGCTGATCATGTAAAGCAGGTCATTTAGCTGAGTTGCAGTCTGAAAATAAGCCAATCGTGAAATAACACCCTTCATATCGATTCCTTTATCGAATTGTTGGGGAGGGAGGTCCGGATTCGATGATTTGAGTGCGTCCAGCAACTGGACAAGGGAGGCTTGATTCACTATTGAATAGATGGATACCAGAGTTGTGAGGACCAAACCGGCGCCTTGCGTGACAGGGCGCCCCGAAGAATCTGTGCGCCAACCCCGATTGGTCTCAGCTTCATCTGCATCGACCTCCGACTCTCCATCTTCGTCCATCCTCCTGCGTTTACCAATCCTCCCAATATCCTCATCCCTGCCAATACGTCTAGCATCACCTTTTCGTGGGCAAGGCCATCGAGCATAGTAACCGCCATTGCCGCCAGCTCCGCCTCCTCTGCCATTCCCACGCAACGCTCGACCTCTGGATGGAGTTTTTCCCCCCTTTTTGGCAAGGGAAATCCGTAGCCGCAAAAGACTTTCAGCTGAGATCTTGATGGTGACATTGGAGCCAATCGGGGGTTCGTTGGAAGCTGTTGTGATGACGGAGGAGGGGTCATCGTCCCTCGATACTCGTTTGCCTAGAATGGAGTTTAAGGCAGAGTCTAGGCAACGCGCAGGTTTTTCGGAGCCCGAAGTCTCAGAAGTAACGGTCGGCGTCGCTGAGGATGCTGAGACTAAGGTGGAACTCTGGGACGAGGCCATCCCAGAGTTCGAACTGTCGTTAGGACCTACAATAATAAGGAATCATGTTTAGTACATAGAGAAGAGACATACTTGAGAGGGTGGTGCGCATCGCCGCATTCAGAGCCTCTAATGCGTCGAAGGGAAAGGCTGCTGGGTCAGAGTTTGAAACCTGAGCTGGGAAGCTTGTATAGTCTTTCTGCAGCTCATTGAGTAGAGCTAACATGCCCTTGGGTAGCGTCTTGGTTATTGCAGCGTCGCTTTCCCGAAGCCATTCCCTCAATGCAATCAATTCTGCAAAGAGTTGGGGAGCAACGTCTTCTGGGATAACCCAGGACATGAGTTGGCAAGGCACAGAGACTTTTGAGCGAGTGGCGCGCAATTACCGGATGTCCGGTAGTTTGTGACACCCCAGTAATGTTGTGGAACGTCACAGGAATAAATACAAAGACTGATAAAATATAAAATGCTTTGGTCGTTGGTTGCAGGAGGTAAGAAATTACAGAGTCCAAATCGGGACATTTATAATTTATCAACCTCCCATCCACCATCACCCAACGCTCGAACCGAATATGCGCGCGGCCGCTACGAAGTAACGAACAGGTGCGGCGGACTTAGAAAAATTAATTTTGGGTGCAGTGCTGATGATGTCTGCCGTCAATTTCGTCCAGATCCCCTTTTCATTCTGTCGCAGATCCACGGTGTACTCGCATTCTCGAGCCCCGCACTTTGTTCTCACCCAGTGGCTGCGACTGCCACTGGGTAATCAGCCTCGCGTGTTCTGGGCATCCACCAGGGCGGCTTCTCGCTCGACGAGCTCTTCGCCTACCGCCCCACCATCCACAAGAATGTGCTCGACTCCGACCAGGCGGCCATCCTCGCCGTGCACAAGATCGGCGTCAACCCCGTGCGCTTTGGCAACTGCGTCCTCGTGGACAACATCACGGACGGCCGGCGTTCCTCTCGCCTGAGATCGCGGACACAATCCATAATCCCGAAGATCATGGACGAGCACAGGAGCGAGTTTTATCTCATGGACAGTGCCACCTAGTACGTTGCCCTCCCCGAATCTCCTCCGCGTAATTCGCCATGTCTCCCAGCTTTACGAAAGTCCTGTGAATTGGGGCGAGCCAAGACGACCGGCATATCGGAGACGCTGTTTAATATGGGGGGGGACTGGTGTACGTCCCTCTCTGTTTTCTCTCAAGCCTTTCCTGACTTGAGGCAGGATACACATGTTGGACGTGGGCGCCCAGCGGTCAGAGCGGAAGAAGTGGATTCATTGCTTCGAGAGGTGCGGCTCTTCTGCGTCCCTCCCAGATCGAGACTTAATTTCGCGCTAGCGTCACGAGCATCATATTCTGCACGGCACTGAGCAAGTATGACCAGGTCACGAAGTCCTGTGAATTGGGGTGCCGGACGACGTCCCGACGGAGTCATATTCTGCATGGCACTGAGCGAGTAAGACCAGGTGCTGCTCGAGGCGCGGGATCAGGTGCGTGCATCTCTCTTCCCTTCACTTGCCTCCAACTCGTCACTCCCAGAACCACACGAAGGAGGCGCTCGTCCTCTTCGACTCTGTGATCAACTTGCACGTCCATCTCCTCTTCCTCAGCAAGATGGACGTCTTCAAGACGAAGCTCCTGAAGGTGCGCGCTCCCGCTCCTCCCCTCGCTGGCCCCTCTGATGCACCGCAGATCCCGCTGCTTCCCCGATGTCCCTGCTAGTACATCACGGTTCGTGCGTCCAAGACAAGTACTTCGTGCCACCGAAGCGTCACCGCCGCGGAGCGCGTACCTTCCCTTCATCCGCCAGATCCGCGACGCGGCGTCGGCGTGCCATTGGCATAGGGATCTGCATCGCGGCCACCCGATTCCCTGCGATGGGTCGCGATTAGGTGTATACCGACCCATATCGCCAGTATGCCGCATGGTTTAGCTGTAAAACGTTGATGGCTCCACTCGGGCACCAAGGTAAGTCATTATCCTTCAATTCATGGATGTTTGGCTCATTCAAAGCTCGGAGCAGACTGCCAGGAGGCCTTTCATGCTCCCTAGCATGCGCCCGTGCCCTCGCCGCCCGAAGCGCGCCGTCGGCGGCGCGCCCCAGTTGATGGCAGCGATGGCTCCACTCGGGCACCAAGGTAAGTCTTAATCATTCAATTTTCCGGCGTTTTGGCTCATCCAAAGCTCGGAGCAGACTGCCAGGAGGCCTTTCATGCTCCCTAGCATGCGCCCGTGCCATCGCCGCCCGAAGCGCGCCGTCGGCGGCGCGCCCAAGTTGATAGCAGTGATGACTCCACTCGGGCACCAAGGTAAGTCTTAATCATTCAATTTTCCGGCGTTTTGGCTCATCCAAAGCTCGGAGCAGACCCTCAAGAGGGACTCCGAGCCCCCTGGGGTGCGCCCGAGCCATCGCCGCCCGCAGCGCGCCGCCGACGGCGCGCCCAAGCTGATGGCAGCGATGGCTCCACTCTAGGGCTGCTGCCCGTTACCGTCGCCACGGTTCGACGGCACCCGTCGAACGGGTGCCGTGCCCGTCCCGTAGTACATTTTTCTCGTACCCGCACGGCCCGTTGAAACACGGCCGGCACGGCCGTTCGACGGCTTTATTAGCTACCACGCTCAAAAGTGGTGAATTATCCTGGGATCTGCTCCAGAACGGTCGTGGACGCATCTGCATACATAAATCCATTTTAATCCCGCTATCTAGTACGCGGCGGATACTACAAATGTTCAAAGTTTTGGCCTGAACGCGGCAATTGCCGCAACTGATGGCGGAGTTTGAATCATTTGAACTAAACAACAGTAAGGCTCTACGACTCGGTGAAATGAGAAAGAGCACCAATATGATGTTCATGAGCCATTTTAACTCCATATGTCCACATTGGAGTCAATTCTGAACATGTATGGGTGAATATTGGTTCTCAATTACCCGTTGCCGTTTTGACGGCCGTGACGGCCGTGCCGTCGACCGTGCCGTCCCGTTCAGATTATTTTCAAACCCTTGACGGGCCGTGAATCAACGGCCGTTGCCGTCACGGTAACGGGCGGCAGCCCTACTCCACTCGGGCACCAAGGTAAGTCTCAATCATTCAATTTTCGGTTGTTTTGGCTCATCCAAAGCTCGGAGCAGACTTTCAAGACGCCTTTTGTGCTCCCTAGCAAGCGCCCGAGCCATCGCCGCCCGCAACGCGCCGCCGACGGCGCGCCCAAGCTGATGGTAGCGATGGCTCCACTCGGGCACCAAGGTAGGTCGTTATCCTTCAATTTTCGGGCGTTTTGGCTCATCCCAAGGTCAGAGCGGACGTTCGAGAATCCCTTCAAGCCCCCTGGGGTGCGCCCGTGCCATCGTCGCCCGAAGCGTACAGTCGTGGTGACGCCAAGCTTCATGGCACTGTCAGAGGAATCCGACACAAAAGTGAGTCATTATCTTTGAATTCCGGGCATTTTGGCTCATCATAAGCTCGGAGCAGACGCTCCAGGGGCCCTTCGAGTCCCCCTCGGGTGCGATGAGTAGACACCCCTTGCAAGGGTTTAAAGGGGTGATTTTGTGAATATTTTCAATAAATACATAAATTTGTATAGTATGCTTCAAATATCATTGTAATCTCCAGTTTCTAGACTGCACTCCGACGAAAGCCAAAGGTCAAAGCCTGTCTCGACATGCAAGTCGTCAAAATCGACAGGCTCCAAGAGAAAGTTGTCCAGCCAGGCGTTCAAGGGAACGTCTACAGCATCCGAGCAATCATGGAATTCCAGGCTGGCACCAGGCGAATTACACTTTCGCAGGTAAATCTAACACAAAGTGAGTCAGAAAACATACAATGCTTGAGAGGCCATAAACGTACCACTAACTCGTAGCTAGGGTCTGGCGGTATCAAAGCCATTCCCGACATGGAACGGACAAAGCTTTCCGCACGGATGAGGGGATTTTTACGTTGAGCCTTGTATTCATCCATGGTGACGAATTCTCCGACCACGCCGCGTGGAACGCCCACTCCCCGAATCCAGCGTAGGAATCGAAACTGGAACTGCTCATACTGCAGATCATGGATGGCGTCCACTGGCTTCATAGTGCGAAAATGAAGCTTTTCGATAACCTGGTCTACACTTTGAATGCGGCGACTGTAAACCCCAGCCAGAGGAGCCTTGGCACACTCGAGGGTTTTTCAGTGCTAAGGGGTGTGTGAGGCACGATCAGATGCGAGAGTAAAGCACGTACGCTGAGAAGGGTATGCTTTCCTTTCAGGCGCAAATCAAAGCCAAGGAGGAAAGCCTTGAATTCAGGGTGTGTCCAAGGGTCTGAGCAACTGAAGAAAAAGTGACACAGCAGACGAAGGTGGAGGGCTTGGTGCTCTTCCCGAGTACGCACGATAGCAAAGTCTGTGGCCTAGTGGGGTTTGGTGTCAACGATTATGAAACACACGACTCAAGGATGTACTTACTGGAATACCCAGGAGGTTAATCGCGAGGGCTAGACCAGGGTTCCCGCCTCCTTGGGAAATTTGAAGACCGTTTCGTGGGTTAGGAGAACCAGGGTGCAAGGATAGATGCAGCAGATGGATCAAGGGCCTCGATGTAAGCCAAGGGAAGGTCTGCCATCCATTGGCGATCAGGCTGGGTAGCAGCGAGAATGACGAAGGGACACATGGGGTCAGGCCCTACTCCTAGATTGACCAAGAATAGGGCTGCCCAGGTACCATCGATGGTGTAGGCGTTCATACGTTCGAGTTTGCGTACATCCGCGAGAGGGTAAAAAGCGGGTTGGGAGTACATTCCCGAACTACGAGCCCATCTCGCATTGACCCAATTGCTATCCTTGCCAAGGCGCCCCTCAAGACCCGCAACAAGAACGGATCGCTCAACACCGTTCCCATTGGAGCCGATTTCGCGGTCGGCAGGATCCGAGTATCTACAGTTTTGTAAGCGATGGATAGAAGATTAGAAGGAAGCTCACAAACATGTTATATTTCCGCGCAGGGTGAAAGAAACCCGATATCAGAACCGGAAGCTCCAACGTAACTGCAGCATGGCGGGAGTAAAGTTGTCCCATGGAGAATCGGGTTTGGCAAGGGAGATGGTAGAGATCAGGTCCACCAGAGTGGTGACGATGGAAGCAACGTTCGGCCCCGAAATTTCTAAAGGAAGAACATCGTTCTCGGGACCGATGGCCACGCATACATCCGTACGCCATTGGAGGATGTCAGAGGCTGGAAGGCGTTTGATGGGGGGTGAACCTGCAGCTTTGATGAGATCTACAACAAGGGCGGAATCCTGGTTATCATCTTCATCGTCGGAAGACTCGGAATCAATTTCAATGTACGTCTTGGGCTTGGGTTCCCGTAAGGCTCCAAGGGGATCCCAGCTAACAATGTCGTCGTAGGTAGCTAAAGGAACATTGTCGTCGTTTGAGTCAATGCTGAGAACCGATTTCTGACGCTTTGAAGGCCTCCACTCGCTCTGAAATTGAGTCAACATCGCTTGTACTAGGGCGTAGTACTGATTAAGCATACCTCATCGTAGGGCGCTTTATGCTCAATGAAGGCAGCTTGATGCGCGATGAGAGAATGTATCAAAATGAGTGAAAACGTCAGGCTGGGGAAGGAATTGGAGAGTGAGACGTGGAATTTCAAGGTGATGAAAACTGACCGCAGGTGAACCGAAATCGGGGCAGCCCTCAACACAGCGTTCAACTTCATCCTCCGAAAGCAGCAAGGTTGTACCCGCGAAGACGCGAAGTGGGAAACATATATGGGTCGGGCCGAAAGTTTCTTCAAGTAGAGGTCCTTGCAAGTGTCCATAGCGAGGAGCTTCAGGACCATACATAAGATCAGGCACTGTCGTTTCGAAGAGACTTTTGCAAGGGCTTACCAATGAATAATAAATGAATATCCTCTTCATCCGGATGCCTTGTGCGGTTAGCGAATTTGCTCAAGGTATCATGGGTGAAATCCCTCTTCAGGGGAGCCTCTACGGAGAAGAGGCGGTTATTGCTCGCAGTTTTGGATCGCGGTACGATCAGGTCCCAAGATGAGTGTTCAAAATCGGAGGGATCGGGATGCGACGGATGGGGCAGGAGAACGATTTGCTGGGTGCTTGCATGATCGCGTATAGAGGAGTCAAGTGCTGCCAAAGACTGGAAGAGTGCGCACGCGGAATGTCGACTTTTATTATGAGATTGAAGGCATCCAAGGCGTGCAAAAGCGCCGGCATCTGAGCTGAGGTTTTGAATTTGTGAGGGGGCGTCGAATGCCCGGATGCTGATATTTTCTTGCAGCTAAGGACAAATATGTGCTTCTCAGCTTCAGCACCAAGGGGTAAAGGACACAATGTCGCACGGTAAAAGGGAGCATAGAGATCCAGTATCTATAATGAACCTTGCCAATCGCATTGGTGGATGGAGTATTGAAGCGATTGGAAGCCTTCTGGCTAGTTGATTGAATGCGCCTGACTGGCGGGAGAGAGCGCGGCTTTGGCTTGATTCATCCGCGCAATGCTGGAGTGGCGCTGCTCTTGAACTGTGCTGGAATCATGGAAAGGTGGGATAAAAGTTGTGATAGCCTTCGCAGTGGGCATAAACGCAGCGACAGGCTGGGCAAGGATGAAGAGGATGGATAAGGATTTTGTATAGTAGGTTGGTCGTCAGAAAATTGAAACTCGGGAAAACGGAATGAAGGTGGGCGGAGCTGAGAAGAGGGAGCGTTGGTAGATGTTGCTGTTGCGAATGGGTTGTTCGAAAAAACATTAGGCTTTGTTGTCTGGCCAGCACGATTTGGTGCAACGTGAGCCACTGTGTGAATGCCGGCTGTGGTTGACGATTGGGATGCACCTGCAGCCGTCCTTGGTAGCGTAAGTCAGGAGACATAAAACGTAGGACAAACGATCCGTACCTCGGCGCCCCGCCATGCGCGTACCAAGGTTTGGAGCAAAAATCACATAGAAGAGTGTGCCAAGGGTCTCGTTTAGCCTGCTGGAAAGGTTAGATCCATGAAAGCTTTGAAAACTGAGCGTAGCACATTGAAAAATCCACCGCATTTCATGGCGAGATTAGGCCCGCGTCGATACACATTATTTGGGTTTTGAGGATCTTCTTGTAGATCGACCAGATGTGCCAGATAAGGGTCTCCGCAAAGGCATTTGCTGTCGGGTGTGGTCGGCCATTCACGGGCTAAGAGATTGATTAGCAGTGGCTATTTCTGGAGTTTTGTTTACCTCACTTGTGCGTTGACTATGAACACCGCCCCAGCACAGTCCGAGCAACGGAGGCAAGCAGTACGCGGGGGGAGATAGTGTGGGCCTTGCTGGTATGACTCCTGAGACATGGACGGCGTAGTCAGGGATGAAGTCAGGAGACGTGACTCCTACACAGCATTTCATAAACTGTACAGTGTGGAGATAGATAGCAAAAAAATCAAGGAAATGGATATGGGCCCGATTAAGCCAATATCAAACCTAGAAACCATATCCGTCGGCCACTGATGGACCACGCGTGGGAACGATGGGCATGTTGTTTGGAAATATCTGTCAAGGACAACACCCCACGCAAGGCCACGCAAGCTCACGCAGTGCTCCACTGAAGTCCACGTCCAGGAACGCGTGTAAAGTGAGTGGAAACGCACCCCACCGTGGGAACGCGTGGCCACGCACTCTCACTTGGGTTTGTCCAGTAACGACCGCCATAGTGACCAGTCACCACAATTCTATGACCTCGATCGGGTCTGCGGGCCGGTCCGTTGATTTGTCCCAATGTTGAATTTCCGGGTGATCCACCGTAAAAATTACCATCAGACTCAAGTATGAAATCCGATGCGCACGTGAGGGACTGGCGACTTGTGCCGATGCAATGATCATTGAAATGTCATTTGTTGGAATATGGCCCGTCACGTGTTGATCTATGTTCAAATTCCGCATTGTTACAGCTTTCTCAATCTTCTCCGCAGTCCTTTACAGCGTTCTGCACACCACTTTATTGATTCGCTTACAGCTTTTACAGCTTCTGATTTGGTTATATACTCTTGGGTGTCTGTAATATTATGTAGCTTGCAGCCCTCCATTGCATCTGTACTCACGTCATTCTTGCTTTATTATCCTTGCTCGCTCCGACCCGACTGTGACTGTGGCCTTTCAACATCATTCACAGTACAACATGCGAGGTACGAGCATCATCTGTTGTAGCGTCTGTTTAAGAGAGCCTATGCCATGCCCGGACGAGGGCTTTGAACTGTACAACGAGAAATTGTGGGAAATACCGCCAGGGAAGCTGACGAGCTTGGTCGCGACTCGTCACCGCATTTTGTGCAGGTGTTGCGAACCTTAGTCGTCAATGTGGCAGCTACTCGAATAGACTCACAATACATTTTTGAATCAGTCTCTGCTAGGAGCAGGAGATTTAGCGCCAATGAAAGAGGTGCTTATGAGCGCAGCGTTGGTGCAATTCAACATTTCCTGGTTCGAGGCGCGATCCTCCATGTGGAACAGGTCACTAGCCGTGAGGGTTTATCGTGGCTGGAGCGGCTAATTGGATCTCCCATTGCGATGGAGACCGCTACCGGCTATGACGGTCACATCGAAGTCGCCGGGAAATGACGGCGCAGCGCATATAAACCTAGGTCTATGTTACAACAATTTCCCGCTACTCCCAGACCCGACCCAAATTCTCTACACCTGGGCTTCAAAGCTACTCATCGGAAACTGTACCCCTTTTCCCAGCCGCGCCGCCGCCTCCTGAGTGTACTGTTTACGAATGAATACAACCCCGCAGCGTATGCAATGGGAAGCAGCTGCAAGTGAGTACGGTCATCGGCAGCCACCCTGATGACACTCGGGAAAGAAACGCACCACACACCACACGACCCAGAGCGAGGTCACGCCGCGTGGGAGGACCCTCCCACGTTGTGCGGCCATTCCTCGTTATACCCTGTGCGTATTTGATACATGCCGAGAATCAGAATGGTAAGCCCAAGATGGGCGTGTAAATAATTCTGGGGCGGACGACGCGTAGCGTTCTTCGCCTTCACATAATGAATAACAGCGCCGAGGATGCATTGGATGACATAGAGCAACAAGATAATCGTGCCCCAAGTCTGTAGTAGTCATTTCAGCAGTTGAAAGTTCTACTGGGCCCGCATACCTTATGGTCACTGTGGGGTGTCTCCGGATCCCCATACGCTTTGTTCGCCAGGAAGCCTAAAACTACGCCGAGGAGAATCACAGGACCGGCCTGCAAGAACGGTGTAATTAATTCTTGAATTCAGGGCCCCCGAAATTCACCCACCGATAGCAGCCTGGGCGATCCAATGCGCTATATACCACCAGGGTCGGAAGGTCCGCATGTATCGTGCCACGAGCACACCTGCGGGCAATAACACCGCGAAGCCGAAGACGCAGAGGAACCCATGACCGATAACCAGTGACCGGAAATTGGGGCTTGGTCCTTGGGCGTGCAGACAGGTTAATCTCGCCTGCGAGAGTAATATGAATGTGAAAGAGAAACCAAACTAGCGGGAAGAAGAACATTTTTGATGGACGTTTTGGTCTCGGCACTGGTGCATTTATACGCTAACTCGGTTCTCCGCAGTCCTCCTCTCGTCAGTCAGTAAGTACCCATGATCCGTTGCATCCGCCGGAAGTGTCGGATGAGTGATGGCATTATCAATTTCAACTTACGCATCTTCTGTGATGGGACTCTACCTAGGACATCTGGATTTCATTCCGCCCACTACTGGAGTACTCAGTGCATCGCTGCGCAGCCGTTGTGACCAGTTACATCACCCAAGAACTCCAGTCCAGATCATGGTATGAGTTCTGCACGACATTCCCTTCATGTTGCGCCACCGGCAGAGGCTGAGGTCCGGTACCACCCCTGTGATCTCGGTCTTCGTGGCCCTGCTCTCCAACACGACAGAGATGGTATTTCCCGACTGGTCCCAGTTGTCCTTATGTTGGCAGGCCCTCTCGAGATGTGTGCCATTAATCATCTCGTAAGGATGAGCAGGGTCTGCGGAGGCCCTGATTCTCAGAAGAACGCAGAGTTCGTTCCCGGGCCCTTTTTTTTGCCAGTTTGAAAATCGTCCGACCATTGGTGTGTCGCAGAATGGCAGGCATGTATATATATACACTCAATCTTGATCTTTCCAGTCTATATTCTGATTTCATTCCCAGAACCTCTGGTATGTGCATTCCAGAATTATTGGTGTGGGCGATGAGTTCCCTGAGTTTATCCTGAGGCCCGATGATTTCACGGAACGAAACTGGATTTGGCTTGCCCCTGTAACATAGCTATGATACAGTTGGACCCTACGCGATTCAACTCACAACGTGCTCTAAGCGGCACTCCCGACCCAATGCTGGTTGGTATTCTCCGTGTCGCGTGTCCAAATCTGGAGCGCTGTCCCGTCTGCAATGCCTCCGTCCCGGAGGTCCATGCACTTATCTGTCCCGGCCCACTGGAAGCTACCGTCCGCTTGGTAAAACCACATTTGGCTGAGGTCCCTTGGTTCGCACGTGTTGATCTCGAGCGGGGTGCCGGACACGTTAAGGCCACCAGAAACGCTAATGCACTACCAAGAATCAGGGCCGTCAGCGCGAACCAAAGCCGAAAAGAAGTACAAGATGCGCACCTTCTCGGAGAATATCCAAATTAACTGGGGGAAGGGAGTTTTCTCGAACAAGACGCTCGTCCAGTCCATGTTCGCGGCCACCCCGGAGGCGCACTTGTGGATCACGACGGATTCACCGTTCTCGTTGGCACCCATGCTGGCACAGCCTTGGATCCTGGCAGCAGAGATGAAGTACAATTGTGGTCAGGTAATGGTAACAGAGGAGGAAATAGAAGAGAGAAGGTGTACACGTCGTTTGTCTTCGGTAGACTCGTTATTCATCTTGTGGACCATGTGAGTATAATACCCCCCCCCCCCCCCCCGCCCTCCCCAGGGTTAGTGCTCTGTATCTGCGCGGTGGTGGCGGAGAGGATGAATGCGGAGAGAATGGCGAAGGTAGAAGATGTCATGAGTGGATGTGCAAATGAATTGTCGCTACCGGTGAGGGTTCTTATCATAAGGCGACTGATCACGGGCCGCTTGTAGGCCTAACCAGCCCGCATTATGACCGATGGATCTTCCTGTCTTGCTAATTGCGTTCGGCGCCTGCGTGGTTTATATCAAGGGGGAATCGGGATTCAAAAAACGGATATAGGGTCGAAAGTTTTTTTCAGCCCTCCACGGGACCCCCTCCCCCCGGGTCCTTCTATATAGGGAAGGTGGTTCGCACCCCTAGGCCCGGGCCGCCATTCCGAATCATGTGCCGTTTCGCCACTACCTGATAGACAACTTTCTCATCCAGCTCGGGTTATTATCGTTGACCCGTTAGTGATAATGAGTTTGATGGCACCTTGCTGCGACTCCAATTTTGCTTGGACTGTTCTCGGATTTGCAGGCCACATTTCTAGATGTCCTATCCCTGTTCCATCCCAATCTCAGATTTTTTTAGCATGAGGACGGAGCAACAGGAGATTGCCGGTGATCGGATCCATTTGAACCTGTAAGTGATAATGGAATGAAAATATTCATCTCTATAGCCACAATATATCTTAGACTCCAGAAAAACCACTAATATTCGTTTCTAAGGTCCTACCCTCGTCATAACAAAATTTAAGGGTGTTCTTAACTGCGAGAAAAAAGTTTGAACCAAAGTGATAATCACTGATCCCTAATCAGGGTATACATCGGCCATCTCAGCACTGTCGATTTTCCTGGGAGGGAAAAGCTTGCTCTCGTGGTCCAGATTCTGGATATATCATTGGTACATTATTGATACATCTCCTGCTATTTTTTGGGAGGGACCGAACCAATATTTACCCAGCCATCAGTGGATTATCACTTCTAGGTCCATTATCATTACAGGGCTTACGATACTATTGCGACCTCGCGAAACTAACCTCTTCGACATTCCTGTGCGGCTACAATGTGTTCTGTTTTCAATTTTTTCACTCTCATGTGCATTATGAGTCTAATTCATCAGGAAAATCTGAACTTGCCATATAGACCCAGAAAGATCCACATAGTTGTCGTAGACCTGGAAGTAAATGCCTGTCTATATAGACAAGTGGGAGGGGCGTTTTTTGTTTCATAGACCATGATAGACACCACCCAGTCTATCATAGTCGCGTAGACACCATAGACCTGATAGATACAATAGATCCCCTAGTGCTTATGATCTTTCAGAGG
>JARKIE010000544.1:0-48578 GCA_029378255.1 Mycena rosella
TCTTGCCATAGTTTCCAGGCTCTTTCCGAATTCCTCCCTGTAACCAAACCGTCAACACAGCAGTGGACGGGTATGACCTGGTCCGTCCCTTTCGTTACCCGACGCCAGACAGACGAGCTTCCGGCGAACAATATTACCCTCTCCGACATCGCAAAGGTAGCAGCGCATGCGCACTGTCAATTTCCGGGCGTGGGGCATGGATACTTCACAAAGCAGACTATCTCGTTCGCCCTGTACACAATTTTTATTGGATGATCAAAATCCCAACACCTTCGTCTCGCGCGCTATAGGACCCAATCCGATGCAACGAGCTTGGATCGGGGACAATATCCAGGTCTGTAGCTTTACTTTCACATGCCGGGAGCCACGCCCAGAGTCGGACCCGCCGTCGTTGCTGCTGACGCACGAAACTTTACTGACTATGTCTCCCTCTATACCTCACGCAAACTTTCTAGTCGTCCGTCTGGATATACCGCAGAATTCGAACGGCTTCCCGCCAGACTACGCGACGCTCCGATGGTTTAGCCTGGATGAGTTTAATATTATGTTTTGGCCGAAGGAGTATGTTGAGCGGGTGGGTAGCTTGATCGTTTGTCAAGGTATGCACTACATTGTAGGATACGGATACTCTGACTTGAGGTTCAGAGCACGATTTCGATTAAATTCGGAGGACACTTTGCGGGTTTGCATAATCCGTGAACTAGGATTGTATTTCGAGCCTTGAGCTTGAACACTAACCTGGGTTTCGTCTTTTATACCCGAAGTCGTCGACAAGATATCAGTGCCTTTTACTGGCGAGCAGCTGACTACTAAAATCACGGCCATCAAATAGACCAAGCGCACCATCCCATCGGTCGCAGTATAAAAAGGATTGTGAACATGATACCAATTCGAGCCAGTTATTTCAACGCCCCGGCCCGTTTAATGAGAGAGAAGATTGCAAGAAGATTCCGCGCACCTCGAGGTGATGAACAGCCAACAAATTTAACCCCACCAAGTCAATTTCAAACTCCTCAAAGGGATCTTGATACCTCTCAAAGGGATCTGATACCCTCGAAGCCTACCTTTTGGGCATACCAGCCGGCCTCAAGGCAAACGGGGGAACAAAGGTATAATAGAGCGAGTCGGGCGAATGTCTCAGATTATTCGCCATGTCTACGCCAGGATCTAACCGCAACAAGAAGTCTGACGACGGGCGCCGCAAGCAGAGCGGAGACACGGTCAATTGTACGCTTCGCGGTTCTCCAATCCCTTGAATCCCTTTTCACGACATCGATAGTTACTTTACCCACCGCTGGATGGACTCCCGACGACTATGCAAGGGCCGCCGCGCTCCAAGCGTCCGTTTCTCAACCCTTTTCTCCCAACAATTGGGACCTCACCCGTCCCCCGACCGGTCCTTTGGACGTACGAATGGGAAGTACCCCACGGTCCCTGATTCCGGTGAGTGTTTTCTTCTTCTTTATTTTGTCTGACGCTCCGATATCCAGGTCGGCACCACAAATCTGATTCGCGCTCCGCACCGGCAGGGCCTTACAGTGCCTTATCTTCCGTCTTCGAAGGCCATCGTCTAACCGATTCATTGCAGATGGTTCCGCCTCTGTCCAACGGACGCCGACGCATATGACCTCCCAGCGGATAAATGAATTTCCCCAAGATCTCGGAGGACGCAACCGTAAGTAATCACCACTGCGTCCGGAATTTTTTGAAGAGCCAATCTCCCGCGAATATATAGAAGCGCCTCCGAAACCCTCGCAGCGACCCAAAGACTACCCTCAGCCCGGATATCAGACGGCGCAATATCCATCATCGATGTCCGCCCCGAGTGTCCCGCGCTCTCCAGACGGGATTACAGGGCACCGAATCACGATGGCGATGTGAGTTACGACTTCTTCTCCTTCTGCGGGATCCAAATATTGAATTCCACGCGTTTCAGGAGTCAGAGACCTCCTCAGTCCGGTAAGGCAACCACATATGTCCCTTGCTCTCCGCCGAGTCTAAGGTTATTTTCGAAGGTGGTCCACAGCAACCTCGTCCGGGCCACGCCGACCCACGATACCCATCCAATGGCCGCGGTTGTAAGTCCCATCTTTTTTGGCCATCCGTTCAAAACTGGAACACCATTTGCAGATTAGAAAACTTGTTCGCCATGGAGGCCAATGTGACCGGTCGAGATTTTCCTGGGATCGTCGTTTGCCTTCTGTACTATTTTACTTCGTACTTTCCCATATGCGTCGTTACTTCCCTGTTCTGTGTATCAATTTCTATTTCGGACCTACCGCTTGGACATCTCCATCATGGCGCCCACAACCGTCGGAGGACAATGGGAATTCCCGTGTGATGACATCAAATACCAGCATCATGCTTCTCTTCTATGCCAGATTGGGATGGCAAAGATTTAAGCGTCGGCGTCGCGTGGAGAGCTGTGGAGAGGGAGGCAGGATGAGCAAGTTGTTAGAGTAAGAGGATCGGATTGGAGAATCAGAATGAAATTGAGGGAATCTAGGACGCAAGTACATGATGAGGGTATATATCGATCCAGGAAGAGATGAGAGGGGTATATGTATATATCGTACAAGCAACGAAGATGGGGTATATGAAAGGAGAGAGATCATATCGTGGCCAGAGATGAGAACGAGAAAAGACCCGAGACGCGTCGACCAAGATACCTGGAAAAATAATGAGTAAAGGGGAACAAAGAAGAAGAAGCGGCGTACCATAACATCCCAAAACCAAAACCAAATGATCGGAGGAACACAGCAAGAAACCTCCTCGATTGTGACGCGTCCGCCCTCGAGGTCCGTGTCTTGCTACGTTATTGACGATTGCGTGCTGTGGCGTGCGAGCTGCCTGGCATCCCAAGTCGACCGCACCTTGGTCCTCACACCGCGAATTTCCGAATTGGTGAAGGGGAAGGGTTGTCGTGGAGTCGGATCGGCACGCCTAGTACCACCGTTTCTTCTTGCGCCGACCCGGAAGAGGAGGGGCAGGTGCGTACGAATCGTCAGCGGACTTGAGCGGCGTGGGTATGGACGGGCGTGAGATAAGCTGTGTGTGGAATGAGAAAAAATGTCGACCAAAGAAGAGGAAAGACGCACGGAAGACACGGTCGCGAGCATCGCCGACATGGAGGGGATCATGGCCTGCGTGCACTGGGTGAGAAACAATGGTGACCGAAGAAGAGAGCAAGACGCACCAAAGCGGCGGCGGCGAGGATACCGTCGGACACCGCTTGGAACACGGCGGGGCGGAGGTGAATAATAGTCAGCAAGACAGCGCAGTGCAGCTACAATGTGGTCAGCATCTGAGAATGAAGAAAGGATGGTGACACACCTGTCTAGTGACCCAAGCATCCATCTCTCGACTGATGCGCATCCTGAAAGGGCGGAGATGCTAAAGAATGGATGAGAAGGATGATTAACAATGTCAGGGAAATAAGCGTACCAGGCGAGCGAACAGTGCCGCCAATGTCCCAAGGACGAGCTCGACAGCGAAACGAAGGATGGTCGAGGTCAGAATTTTGTCGAGCTTATCTACCGCATCCCCCATGCCCAACCCGCCCTGAGCCTTGAACCCGCCGAGGATAAGAACCACCTTGAGTGCTTCCAACACAATTGAGTCCCCAACCCCCACCGAGTCCGACCGAATGGCACGAGCGACGGCGCGCACGGCGGGCACCAAAATCTCGAGGACGTGAATGTCGATGTCGGTGAAATCGATTGCGAACGGCGAGCTGACGCCCGGACGAAGGCTGGAGGTGTCAATCATGGGAGGAGGTTCGTCGAGAGTGAAGAGAGGCAGCCTCTTGACGAAGGTGGTGTTGCCATGGGCAAGAGGGCTGAAAAAGGGAAGTACGATATTGTGGAGGCTGAAGACGGACGAGGAGGGGAAGGAGATGGAGTTCGGGGAGAGAGGCGAGTCAACAGAAACCATATATGCGCAGGCAGAGACGACGAGAATGGAGGCGCGGCGGAGGTAAGTGAGGAACATGATGATGTTGGTTAAACTTAAAGTGGGGAAAAGGCTGCAGTTTGCCGGGGTATTTATATGTTTTGGCCAGTGGCAGTGTTGAATAAGGCAGAGTCACGTTTTGACGCGTTTGTTGACGCGCCGCGGAGCGCAAACCTCGGAAAACATACACGATCGAAATGTAATGCTTGGTCCGGGGAATTCCCCATTTGGGTTTGCTTCCGACCACTACCTCGCCCATGGAGCAACTGCCGCGATATTGAAGCCATGTGAGGGCCCGCCGTGATACATTCTCCCTGTATATTGTGGAAGGCTGGCCGACAACAGAACGGACTGCGGAGTAGCGCCAAGGAGGAAATCTTTCAGAACAAGTGCGTTCTGGAGCTCGCCGTGGCTAGTAAACCTCACTAAGCGTGAAAGTCGATGGGCGTATAGGACGATAACCTGGTCCAGAGTAACTCGCCCAAGCCTTCCCAGCAGCGAACGGCAGAACATATCCTTTTCATGTTTCTTCCTCGCGCGCCAAGACAGAGTTCGTCGGAGCGAGGGAATGCCCGCCGGGGCAGACGTGGGCGGTAGCATAGGTATTTGAACGTAGTCAGATGCGGTTCCGTGCACCACTGACAACGACCAAGCCCTCGACGCGTAATCTTCTGGATGTTTCCTCTCCACGACTTCAGGATGCGGGCAGAGGGAGGAGACCATCGGTTCCACGCGCGGCGCTGGCGAACGTCGGCCCTCCCTCGCAGAAGGTTATGATTGTCTTCGCATGAACTTCTGATCGCAGGACATGGACTGGAAGGGGCCTATGAACGGCAGCGTTGGCGGAGGCGAAATCGTCGGCAGTTTCTCGTGGAAAAGGTGAGAACAACGACCCTTCGAGCCCGGCGTTGTTTGAGGCCGACGACTGGGACACACGGCAGAAAACACTGTGGCTCAGTGTTCAGAGGAGAAGCGGTTGGTCCGCACGGTAACCGTACCGCCGACGCATCTCAATCGTACATCACCCCCCGCATCCTGTTCTTTCGTATCTTCTGCGCAGCGTCCGACCCTTCAACGAAACGACCGTCCAACTTGGAGAAATGCCAGGAAATGCCCCTCAGCCTCGTCACGAGAAACAGAACAGCTGGAGGACCGGGCCGCGGGGAAGAAGGTGCTTCGAGTTGAGGTCGGTCAATATATAGCATAAATTTTGACAGAATCTATTGCACGCAGTGGACGTTGAAGCTGGAAAGCAAGGGAAAACCGTTGGAAAACCGAATGTGGAAACAGCACGAGCAGTGATGCCATCAGTCTCAATTTAGGACGACAAAATTGAAAATTCGTGGAGTCGGACGACGACGACGACGACGACGACGACGTGGACAGCGCAGCACACTGCTATATTTTGCTCTGAATAAAGCTAATGTATTACAATGTAGTGACAGTATGGAAACCAAGCAGAAACATCCCGATCCGAAGAATCAGATTCAGCACGGTCCGTATTTTGCGTTGGCAATGTGAGCAGCGAGCCCCGACGACGACGACGAGGCCGTGAACTCTAACAATAACCCACAGAATCAATAAATATGACGCGAAACTTGAGGTAAAGTACGAACGCGAGCCGCCCTGGCTGGGCGCGTACCAAACGCTGCCGACGTCGTTGGAGGAGGACGTTCCGAAATGGAACACGCCGGAAGCTTGCGCGCCAATGAAGGCGCTGTATTTGGCGGTGCGAGCCGGATCGTTGACTCTGTCGAGGTAGTACTGCAGATGTCTGATCCCGCGGAATCAGATATGGATTGGAAATCAAGGATAATTAATTTAAGCAGCACGCACTTCATAAAAATACCCTGAAAGCCGGCGATGGTCAGTGCCTGAAGCCTCGGAGAGTTCGAATGAAGTAGACCTTGAATGCTTGCTGTGGATAAAGCGTTGGATGACGATCCATTCAAGAAAGACGAGCGACGAACCTGGTCGTTGTCGCAGGTGGCCCCGCCCGAGACAGGGTCGTCGCACGACTCCTTCAGGATGCTATTGCTCGTGAGCAACTGGATAGCGGCATCGAGCGTGACCTCTGCTTCGTCGAGCAGGGTTCCATCGCGGGTTACAGCATAGAGGGCCCCAAGCCCCGACGCGATGACCCCCTAGGTTTGACGCGCGTTAATATGTACGATTTGGGTTTTGAAAAACTCGGAAAGCATGTACCTGGTTGTAAATCCACGTAGTTTGGCCGTTGTTAGCGCAGGTGCTTGTAACCAAGCCGTCGTTGAAAAGGCCTTGAGAATTGCGCAGTTGGCTGTTCTTGACTGTGAAGGGATTCGTCAGCCCGCGGAAGACGGTCAGAGGAGTACACCATACTCCAGTTCCGGGCCTAACGACGAATAAGGGCCCTGTAACGGACCTAAAATTGAAACGGGCGCACCAAATTTGCGTTAGTGAGGTACGCGGAATTGCTCGGGAAGTTAATGGCGCCAGTGGCCGAAACGAGCAAGAAAAGTTCGTTAGTAATGGCTGTTTGTTTCGATAATTCGTAGGCAGTAGTATGGCTTTGGTTCTTACAATTCTTGTAGTCCTTTGCGCTCGACCACCAAACTAACGACGCTATTCAAAACCGGAAGAATGACTGGATGGGATACGCACCTCCGCCGCCGCAGACCGAAGTATCCCATGCGCCTTGAACGATGTTGTAGATCGTAGTTGCACTGGCCTGATATTTTCTTCGTCGGTAGGACATTGAATAGAAAACAAGTTGCTGACCAGGTACGCCGAGTTATCCTGCCCCCTCGCGAGTTTATAGTCCGCGATTTTCCACAAGGCAAGGATCATCCACTGATAGTTTTAGAGGGTAGGAGTGGAGAATAGGGAGAGTTAGGGACAAACGCGGGCGCCGGGAAAGGGGACGTGAGGTTCGAGCAAGGACCATCTCAAAATTTAGGGCGCTTACAGAAGCGTCATCGTAGCTGCCATCGAGCAGAGTGGACCAGAGGGAAATGCCGGTATCGGCTTGTAGGTTTGCGGTCCGGCCGAGGTACGAGTTGTCCGCGAGACTAGAAAAGTCGTCGGTCCCAGTTGCGAGCATCTATGTTCGGTTATTGGTTAATGCGCCGTTCTGGACCAAATATGCTCGACACTCACCAGGTTGTGGATATTTTCGATGGCATTCTGTAGAACATAAGTAGGTACGTCTTGGACGGGAGTCAACGCTCACAGCATCGGTCCAGTGAGATCCTGGCGTAAAATGATCATTAGTCCGTTTCAAAAGTACGTTGATTCCGCAGACGAACCTCCACTGTACTCTCCGGAGATGATACTAAAATAATGGGACTGAAGCCGCGTGGCGACGGACTAACAGTACGGAATGAACAAGTACACATCAATTCCGGGGGGCGGAACGCGCCAGTGCGGTGGCCAGGGTGGCTTGGCATTGGCGTTTTTCGAAAGTCGAAGGAGAGGCGTTCGATTCGGAGCTCGCGAGGAGAACCAAAAGAGGGGAGACAACGGTAGAGATAAGAGTGTACCTCATTGCAATTTCGAAGCGATGGAAGAAACGGCAGATATGGCTCTCGCAGACGGAGTATTTATATTTCGAGGCGGATGCGTGGAAATTTCAGATAGCATGTACATAGCACCGGAAAACGTATGATGATGTGCGAGGACGTTCACACGCGCGCGCGTGCTTTCGCCGTCCGGTACCGGTGTCGCCAGGGTGATAAGTAGAACCTCTGGCGGGTCGAAAGGCGCGTCAAAGGAAACCGAACACACTCAAAGGAGACCGGCCGGGCGAGAACTTGGAAGTGAGCTCGTAGTGGTGTCCAAAGTCCGAACTGCAGCATTGAAATGGGGGACTAGTCGAGGCGGAAGCTCAGGCAAGCTCACTGAGCATCGGAGATTGGGATATTGATCTTCAGAGTCAGCTGAGTCCGGACCATAAGGATCGGGATCGGGATCCTTCATCCTTCATCTGCTTGATGGCAGATGTAGGATCCCGTTGAGTTGGACTTGAGGGCACAAAGGTGAAAAGTAAAAATAGGCGAAGTG
This sequence comes from Mycena rosella, assembly GCA_029378255.1. Classification (NCBI taxonomy): domain Eukaryota; kingdom Fungi; phylum Basidiomycota; class Agaricomycetes; order Agaricales; family Mycenaceae; genus Mycena; species Mycena rosella. The sequence continues at coordinate 7,990 of JARKIE010000544.1, forward strand.
ATCCGATCGAGGAATAAAGCTGTGCTGGCGCCAATGCCGTCGGCACGACCTGTCTTCACCCTGCTACTAGTACAACTCACCAGTGTCGGACACAGTGCAAGCTATGTTCTCTCGGCGCCGGAGAAGACCTGCAAGGACCTCAAAACCCCGTTAAACCTTTTCCTGGGCTTTCCCACCTTCCTCGGGATCGTGTGCCTGAATATATTACTCTGCGAGCCATCTGTCATGCCACCCAAGGCAGCTTACAAGGCAGCATAAAACCAGCTATCATCTTGCTCCGCGCGCCCACGTTCTTTCTTGTTTCTTCCTCTCTCTTTCTCCTCGCGTGATCAACGATCTCCGTTCAGGCTAGTCCTCTGCTTTCGACGACTTGACCCGGCGTCCTTCAGCTACCTACTATCTTTTATCTCGCTCATTTTATCCCCACACTCGCTCGAAATGAAGGCTGCCTCGATCTTCTTCTTTGGTGCTCTTGTCTGCTCTGTCGCGGCTGCCCCCAGACCCTTGGGGCGCAGATTTGGAAACCAGGGCAAATCGCCAGCCGGAGGGTTCGGAAAGGGCGGTGCCCCGCCCCCGCCCAAGGTGAATACATATGGCTTTCTCCACAATTATTCATTACTCAGATCACGCAGGGCGGTGCAGGAGCAAGCTCTGCTATCGCTTCCGCCTCCATTGTGACTTCCGCTGCGCCTGCTGCGACCTCTGCTCTCACTGGCAACAACGCTGGTGCCGGTGGCGCAGCCACGGGCGGTGACGGTGACCTTCAAACATCGCTGAGTGTGTTGCGTCTGCTTCCCCCTTCCCTCATTTCTTACCCTATCTAACAGCGCTTGACTCTTCGGTCATCTGCGCCAACTTCACCGACGATGGTCAAAACCCCCCGGTTGCCGGCCAGAGTGCTTCGTCTACCAGCACGAAGTAAGCGCGCAACCAATGCGCTTGCACTCCAAATAAACTGACTGTCTTACAGCAACTACATCAACTTCTGTGCCCTCACGCTTCCCCAGACTCCGCTCACCAACGGCCTCCAGATCACCAGCGGCTCCTGCAACCCTGCCCCCATCGGCCTGATTCCCTCCGTCGACCATATGCCGTCTGCCAAGTACCTGTTCCCCAAGAACGGCGGCACCATCCCTGCCAACCAGGCTTTCAACGCTCAGCTCAACGTCCTCAACTTCCACGTAAGACCTCGTCACGCCTCTCGCCCTGCCGCCCTCCTCATCGATTTCGCAGACGGGTGTCTTCACCAACGCGCAGAAGACGTACTTTGCCGCTCCCCAGACCCTCGATGCCCAAGGTCTCATCATCGGCCACAGCCACATGGTGTGTCTCAAGCTTAACAGCCACCTGTTGCTAACCCATCTCTTACTCAGGTGATCGAGGCTTTGAGCTCGATTGACCAGATCACGCCCACCGACCCGCAGAAGTTCATCTTCTTCAAGGTCTGTCCATATTCTCGCGGCGCCTCTAGATAGATATGCTGATCGTCTGATATTCAGGGTGTCGATGCTGCGGCTGTGAACGGCGTCCTGACCGTCGCCGTCACCGCGGGCGTGCCCCCGGGCACCTACAGAATCTGCTCGATCAACTCCTCGTCGAACCACCAGCCTGTGATCGTCCCCATCGCACAGCACGGCTCTCTCGACGACTGCTCTTACGTGCGTCTTTTTTCTTCATTTCCTTCAAGAGCGTCCTCTGCGAATCCCACTGACCCAACTCTGCTTGCAGTTCACCGCGAAATAAAGGTCCAGCGCTAAATTTGAGTATTGATATTAGTTACGTCGTCGTATTGCAGTATGCTCTTCTCCATCTAGCTAGCTAGACTCCTCTTTCATCGAATGAGGGAGCGACTTTTTTGTCATGTCAATGTTAATGTCTACGTCCATTACTCGACCGAACAGATTCAGAGGTTACAACTTGTGCACGAAAATTCTACCTCACTCCAAGCACCGGGCTTTCTAAGTAACGCGCATCTAGTTCGGAAGAGCCAAATGCGCGTCGAACGCGTATCCCTTCGCACGAGCAACCACATTATTTTCAAGCGCGATAGCCAACTCTGGAACATGCGAGCCAGAACTCCGTCCCGCCGACCGCGCTCCAACCTACGGGGCCGAGATCACATTCAGCGCAGATGAGAAGCTTCATCGGTGTACCAACATCTGTAGAATCAGCGATGAGCACTACACGCGTAGAAAGGAGGAACCGACAGACGCACCACCGCTGAGTGGCTTCGAAAACCCGATATTCTCAAACTCCATCGGCGAGGGCGCGACGAGCCACCACGCGGTCAACGCGGGGGGCTCAGGCAGCGGGGGAAGGAGCGCGGGCGTGCGGTCCGTGGGCTCCATCTTCAGTGGACATAGATAATAGATATGGACGCATGCACATCGGGGCGGGAGGAAGCACGCATTATGCCGCTGCGCACCTGAAAGCTAGGCTTCTCGACGAGTTTGGCGACGCCGGTGCGCAGGATAATGCTCCCGCATTCCGGACGCGGGCAGAGGAGGTCGTATCTGTTGAGCAGGAGCTCAGATCCAGACTCGGGCGTGCTAACGTCGGCGACCCCGCCGGCGAACGATGCGAGGGTGCGCGAGGCGGGGCGGTTTTTGGATGGCCGCATGAGTGCCTCCATAACGCCGGGAGGGATTTGCCCAGGGTCAGATGAGGAGGTGGAAGGCTCAGACATGGAGGGGATCAAGTAGCAATTGACACAGCCACTGGGTCGAAATTCTGAAGTGCATCTACAAGGATAGATTCTAAGATATCTACTGCTCATAACTCGGCCAGGCAGGATAATCCGTGTATCCCAACTGTGCTGGGGTCTCAACCTTCCCGTAAAAGGTCGGCCGGTCTGGCACATTGTCGAGCGGCTTCCCATGCTGCACACGCTTTGCAAAGTCCGGGTGTGCGATCCACGGCACGCCGAAGAACACACCATCCAGCGTACCCGCCCCAACCAACTCCTCTGCCTCCGCGGCGGTGAACCCGACGTTCGCAAAGAGGTTGGTGTGCTTCACCGCAGGGCGGTAAGTCGCGACCACGTCGTGCTGCGTTGCGCGCAGCTTGCCTGTGCCGTTCATAAGCACTAGGGTGCGCGTAACAGATGAGATACTAACCGTCGACCTCGACATCCCAGACCGGGAGGTAGCGTGCGAGGACAATGTAGGCAAGACCGAGTTTATCAGCCTCGGTGATGAAGTAGGTGAACGTCTCGATCGTTTCCGGCAGAGGCATGCCTATATCGTTGTATCCGCCCGCTGAGTGCTCGTACTCAGCTCGTGGAATCACGGCAGGTACATTGAAAACGCACTCGGACTCAGCTTAATCCCGACATCTGCGCCGAACACTTCGATCAGTACCTTGAGCACCTCGAACCCGAAACGCGCGCGGTTCTCGACGCTCCCGCCCCATTTGTCCGTGCGCTTGTTGGTAGTCGAGTCGAGGAACTGGTGGACCAAGTAGCCGCCTGCCCCTTGTACTAGTCCAGTCAAGATCAGCAACAGAGGTCAGCGAATCATACGTACGCTCGACGCCATCGAACCCTGCCTCCTTCGCATTGAGTGCAGCCTGTTTGAACAGCGCGATCAATGTGGTCGGATCTTCGACCTCAGTGGGCTGGGAGTGTTTTCATTATTTAATATTTCTGCGCCCGGAAAGAAATAGAAACCAACTGTAACGTAGCCAGGGGCCCCCGGAAGAAAACGGAACTTTCCTCCGGCGCGAGCAGAGATTGCGGAGGGGGCGTAAACGGGCTGAAGAAAGACGGTTAGTCAGAACAACGTTTTTTTGCAAACACTGCTAACCTCTCCTGCAAGGATTTGCTCTGGAGCCTCCGGATGGCTGGCACGACCCACTGAAACGGAAATCAACGGAGGTATAGAGATAGAAAATCAAATAGCACACAGTGCCAAAGCTAAGTGATAAAAGAAAGTCAGTCCTGGGGATACGTTTACATTGAACGACCGACTTGGCAGTATATCTTGGTATCGGTCGTATGCACGGCGTCAACGATCGTCTTCCATGCGGCTAGACGTTATTTTTATCAGTTTCTGGTGTCTTAAACGGGATAAAGCTCTGCGCACCGATCTGCTCTTTATTCCAAATCCCGGGCGCCTGCGGCCACTCCGTTCTATTGCTCGATGTTCACGAGAGCGGCGGCCAAAGAAAGACGAGCACATACCCCTGGCGCGTGATGAGAGTACCCTCGCTGATGATGAGCCCACACCCGCCGAGGGCGCGCTGCAGATAATATTCCTTCATGAGGTCATTCGGGACCGTCGACGCGTCAGCACGGTTACGCGTCAAGGCGCACATCCCTGCAGCCCGCACTTAACACTTGTATACGCGAAATCACGTCCCCAAACGGCCTACCGATGCGGTTGGAGAGCTTGGAGAGGGTCACGCTCCCGAACGTAAGGGGGCTGAATAGCGATGGCATTGCAGTGTAGTGCAGCGAGGGGGAGATTTCAAGTGTGAAAGAACCCTCCCCCCAGAGCAAAGCTTATAAGCTACCCAGTGTTGGGCCCGTGGTGCCATGGAGAAAGCCCGGATGAGGATGCCAAGAGGATGCTCACAAAGCACCGCCGCTGTTGTCCGTCCTGTACTTAGTCTCTCTTGACAAACTCCATCGCTCGTGCCCCATTCTGAAATCTGTCAGTTACCGCGGTCTGATTACCATTGCCGCGCCAATAGTATTATGTAAAGATAGGAGATGTTGCACAAACAATTCATTTATTCGACACGTTCGACTAGTGATGGGGAAGTTCGGTTCGAACCTGAACTGAACCGAACTGAACGCGAAGTTCAGGTTCAAGGTTCGGGAAATGTCCGAACCTGAACCGAAGTTCAGGTTCGGGGTTCGGGCAGGTGTGGTGAGGTTCGAACCTGAACCGAACTTTGAACCGTTTGAACCGGAACGCACTGATTTTCACCATTTTTTGCCCATGTTGACCACAGCTCCAACGATTTTTTCAACTGATAAATTCATTACGCATTTCAGAGATCCTCAGCAGAGATCCTCCACCCTGATGTTGGGTTGAAATTGTTATATTTTATGTTGGGACGTCACATGTTGTACACCGCCAAAGTGCCCGCACATAGTCTGCACCTGACGCGGGCACCAGACAAACACATTTGTCGGAACCTAGAAAGCAGGTGGCAGTCAGGTGGCTACCAGCTTTCACCGCGCAGGTTGCGGTGCAGCTTTCCACCACATTTCTTGCCATGTACCAGTTATGTTGGCCAATGACCTGGTGACCAGGGTGTATATGTGTGGATAACTTGAATGGACAGAGTCTGAATTATGCTGAATGAAATAACCTTCGTTGAGATCGTTTCACCCTCGACGCGAGTCATGACATCTGGCTCGTAGCCAAGCTGGCAGTGTCCTGCAGCGATGCACCGCAAGCTGGGCACTTCGAGTCGTTGGTTTCAGGAAATCAGCTGGGGACACTGTGAGCTCTCAGAGGTGTTTGTAAATAATTACAGATTTTTCCGGCCTGCTTCGTGGTGTTCGGGTCGTCGAGTTAGACGCTGTTAGACGGATCAGATCACTGATCAGGTCCGTGCACAATGTTTGTTGATGTATTCCATCACGTGCATGTTGCTCGCTCTTTCTCCTTTCCCCAGCTTCCCCCACTCCTTCAAGCCCTTGGGTCTTCCTGTCCGGTGCCCTCCATGTGCGCCCAGCTCTCACCTAGTCTTCCATTCCCTAGACAAAGTCCATCCGCCCTCGATGTTCACTCCGGCGCGTGACGCACCCGGGCTCTCCTGCTGGACACATTCACGGCGCACCTCGTCGTACCCTCAATGATCCCACTGCTGTCCCGTTCAACAGCCTCAATGAATCTCGGTCATAGGTGTCTTGTACCCTCCCTCAACACTCCAAGTCCGAGTCAAGTCCCGCTTCAAGAAAACCAACAGGATTCAAGTCCTGGTGACAATTACACGAAGATCTGTTGTATTCTGCAGTCCTCGCAACAAGCCAGCCTTTTTCAAGACTTCAAAGGCTCCTTCAAACCTGCTCCGTATTCACCAAGTATCTCAGTGTGAAGCTTTTCGACAAGGACGACAGTCGTCGCAGCGACCTCCCTTCAAGTGACAGTAATGGCGGCACGTCGGACCGCGCGAAGCGCCCCTCATCGCGCGCGCTCTGGCTCGAGCAAGGGCACGTGCTGTCAACGTGCTGCCGATGCTCGGGCTGTGGCTGCGGCTGGGCTTTGAGGCGCCGGGATCGGGTGCGCTGATGGAGGAGGAGCACAGTGGGGACGGGGAGCAATGCTGCCGTCGCCCGAGTGCGAGTTGGCGTGCCGCACGGGGAGCGCGCCGCCTGTTGCGTGGCGGGGTCGGAGCCTCAGTGTGGTGTATCATACGTAGATGTTGTCTATGTACATCTTCAATATATTTATGATTCTGACCAACAAAATCGATTGGATATCTGCACGACTCAAGGTGGCAGCGCAAGCTGTCAGCAACCTTCGACTTCAGCTAGCTGACAGCTAAACATGCCAGCACCCTGGATCTATAGGCGTAGGAACCTGATTAAAAGCTGAGATGCAGGTGTCAGCTACCTTTCCGAGATATGTGGTACATATATTGTCGGCAGCTTGAAAAAATGTGCCTGGCCAATACCGGTGTACTAGTGGAAGTTGTTCGAACACCGTTTTAGTGCCTTAATGATATCCAGACAGTCAGAAAGACTATAACATACAAAGCAGAGGTACAGCAATCAACATTTGGATCATGCCTTGCTAAATCTTTGATAAGTTGGAGGTGGGAAAAAACTTCGCGTTCGAAGGCGTTCGAACCTGAACCGAACCTGAACTCGGGTTCAGGTTCAAGGTTCAGCAATTCTCTGAACCTGAACCAAAGTTCAGGTTCGGCGTTCAGCGAAAGGTAGCCCGAACCTGAACCGAACCGAACTTTCCCATCACTACGTTCGATGCGTATAGGCTACCCTGAGACCGTGCAAAACACAAAATATGGCAAATTCATGGGCCAGAACTTCACCCCACTTGTAACATATGAAATCATTCATTTCTCCTTCTTTTATTTAACCTGTGTACATTACTTACCTTCCGCTTCTCCTGCAGTCGCGCCGCCGCTGAGCGGCGCGCCTGGGTCATCATCGTATACAATCTGTAGTCATATCACATTACTCATGTCACGTAGTATAGTCGGGCATCGGCCCGCATGATAAAATCACTTTTACTACCTTCTACCATCGCCTCTGAGCTTCAAGAAAGCCTGGAGGCTCCGGTATCTGGTGAGTCCCTACGCTCCTGAACTATTGACTGTCGTCTCTAGGGAAGCCTAACCTCGAGAGACTTCTCTCGAGGGATCATGGACAGCTGCCAAGGACTTCCTAAGCTCTCGCTGTCCGTCTAGGCTTCGTAAACACCATTCGTACCTCCTCGCATGCATTGCACGCTCGCCAGACTCGCTATCGGCGTTCTTCCCAACCTAGAAATATTTGTGAAGGCCTCTACGCACTCAGTAGGTCCTACAAAGGTGGACACATTGGGAAACGCTACACCCTGGCCGGTGTGAGCCACAATCTTGGAGGAGAATCCCTATCGGGAACCGGTGCACCGACTAGCATTGTATCAGGAGCTCGAACTCGAACTCGGCAGGCCCCTGCCCTCGCAACTGCTGCGACAGGACGGCCGAACGTTGCCTTTGGCAGAATCGTCCCCCCCCTCCGCCGACCACGTCTGCATCGCAAGAGCAGTCTCGCTCACGGTCCACCTTGCCGCAGAAATGATCGCATAGCACTCAAGCCGTTCACGTCATCCCGCATCTACTCGGACCGTCCATTACTTCGTCACCTCCTATAACCCCTCGACCTCGGGGGGCTCCTTTGTTTTCACAAGGGAGAGGAGGTACGGCTAACTTTGACCGCACTTCTCGTCCTAGACCCCCACATCTGTCGGAACAAAGCCTCACTAGGGCCACATCTGTCAGATCAACCTCGGCTATCCCCAGCCGCTCGCCTACGCAGCTACTTCTCACGCGAGCTTCGCCGACTCTAGCTCTGCCGTTGATATTTGGGCCAGGAGGGGTTACACCGCCTTCCGCATCACGTAGCGATGACTCCCGTTCCCAAAATCCTACCACCGATATGCCAGCAGACAGGTACAACCGGCCTGGAATGAGTAGGGGCTACGCCTTGTCACCTATGGCCGGCTTGAGGATGCAATATCTAAAAGAGGGCGACACGTCGGAGGATGCATCAGTATCCACAGCGGCCGGCGCCCAACTTTTGTCGCTAAAGATGTCATTACAGCCCTCAGATATTATTGTCATTCAACCAGCATCCGGGAATCAGAAGGAGATCCTCTTTAGGCTGGTCGATGACTTGTTGGGATGGGTAGACAGGATAGTCGGTGAATTGCAAGCTTTTTTGAGAGTAGCATCGAATTTGTTACCGGAAAGGGACAGGTATTATATCATCGACCTGGAGGACACCATCCTGCCCATTTTAGCTGGAGCTGAAGATGAGGCTATCCTCCATGCATCATGGGAAATACTGCGGCGTAGAATTCAGTTAGGGCAGAAGTTCTTCGAGAAATACAATGACCAGTATCAGTTGGCTACGGTCCCGACGTCGCCCGTCTCAACCTCTCAATCCATCGTGGAGGGACTAGGGGCTAATACCTCTTTGGAGTCGAAACTAAGGTACATCTATTCAACCTACCCACACCACAATGAGCATCTCTCGACGAGAGAGAGAGACGCCGTGTGGAATCAACCGTGGGAGCTGTTCGTTCCTAATGCCAGTCAGTGGAGACAGGATTTGGAATATATGGACAACCCTCACCCGTACGATGGACCCATCAATCAACCTCCGATGGGAGGGGAAAATATAACCCACCGAAGGAGTCGCTCGCGATCTCAGTCTGGTTCTAGGCAAGAATGGCGGCTAAGTCACCTAGAGGGAGCTCCGGATCTGTCGCTAGTGCCCGAGGCTTCAAACTCGAACCCCTCTACACATAGCGGCGGAATACCAGAAGTTAGCGGGAGAGATGAGGATCAGTTGATGCGATCACCGATCAAATTCCAACAATCCACGTACCAAACCGCGCAGGATTCCCTGAAGCCACTATCTGCCCTGCGAGCTAGCGGGGCAGGGTTTCTTGCAATAGACCAGTCCTTTAAAGAGCCTGGTAGTTTCTTTGGGCACATGTCGAGCGCACATCCAGTTCCGAGAGGCCACATACCCGGGAGCTCTATCGAACCTAATATCCTACAGAACCTAGCTTCGGGGGTCAAGGGACTACCGGCGAGCACTTCAGAGCTACCTTCGGTAAAACACCGGCATCGGTTAGCCAGTATGCTGCTGGGCCTGACAGCTCAAATTGGAGAACACGGCCCTCGACGGGAGGAACAACTCACGATTCGAGACTGTCTAATGTGATGAATAGTCAGCTTCTGAACGCGTCTTCAATGCTGAATGTGTCTAGGGTGTTACCCTCTTCTTCTAGTTCAATGCTAAAGTCGTTGGAAACTCAGGAAGGAAGTGGGGTTCCGATTCGGCGTGACTCACCTACATCTACTCGGCCCCGGAATAACACTCCCCCTTCGCAACCCTCGGGTTCATCTTCATCCCACGATTCAAGTCACCACGGCGGCAGCGGGGGTGGAGGACTTCCAGGTGGAGGAGCAGGAGGTGGCAGGAATCCGCGACGGCCAGGCAGCGGACCTGGAGCAGGAGGGGGCAGGAATCCCCGAGGACCAGGCGGTGGCCCTGGAGGCGGAGGAGGTGCTCCGCCCCCTCCAGGGCCTCCGGGCTTTCTGTTTGTCCCATATCCAGTTCCCGGACCTCCAGGGCCTCCAGGGCCTCCTGGCCCGCCAGGAGGTGGTCCTGCTCCTGACCCGGATGCTCCTCCAGCTCCCTATGGCAACGCACGCCCAAAGATCAACGCAAAATTGAAGCAGGCAGACATTCCCTCGTGGAATGGGGATCACGACACTGCCATAGCGTACTTCTGGGACGTATCGCAGCTGGCGAACCTGGGGGGCGACATGCCAGTAGCGTCAGGTCATTGGCTGGGCATAAGACTGGAATCAGGATCCCCTGTACAGGGATGATATAAAACTCTACCTCCTGCTCAACAAGCATTGATGAGAGGGCATTACATGCTCTTCCTTCAAGCGATCAAGGACGAATACCTAGGTCATCAATGGCAGCTCAAGATGAATCAGGCTTATGAGAACCAATATTTCCGCCAACACGGATTCGAGAAGGAGTCGCCTTCCGCCTACATAGTCAGGCGGATCATGGACACCCGTATGTTAGTACACACAGACAACAGGGGCCCTCTCGAAGTCTTCCACGTTATGCAGAAGACGCGTCGCATGGAGCACGGTCTTGAACATCGAAATGATCAACTCTACTGTGATGCTCTTTGCCAAAGTAATGGAGCATGAGAAGGAGCTGCTCCATGCAGCGCGCCTGGAATCCTCCAGCTTGATTACAATGGACAACCTATCAGCAAAACTGAAGGAACTCGGATTTTCGGCAGAAAAACCACGGGTTTCGTACTGCCAAGTACACTCCGCAGAAATCGAGGACATAGCGGAAATCAAATCAGGACTGGGGAGTGGAAACCCCTCCGCACAGATTGAGGAGGACAACTTTGGCCTCAGCGAGAACAACAATGAGATTTTGAAGCAGGTGTACCAAGTTTTGAAGACAAAGGATAGACCCCCCCCACCTGGTGGTTATCCGTTCACGAAGAACGACCATGTGCATACAAAGCTGCGTTGGATGCCCCCGGGTCTTTGCCGCCTGTGCGGTAGCAAGAACCACTGGAATCACGAATGCCCGGACTACGTGATGTACAAAAAGGGTGCAGCAAAGTCTGTCAAGTTGGCGTCGGCGATAGAACCGACTCCGGAGGAGACCATGTACCAGAGTGCTTTTACCATACTGCTGAACCAAAGGAGCGTGGCCGTTAATTTAACACCCGACTTCTACAGCCAGCAAGCACCTTTTAAGTCGGCTTCCCCTCCAGAATTACTGGAGGAGAGTAAGACCGCCAGCCCACGACTGCCTGAGGACATGGGCAGAGATGCGATCAGCACAAAACAAGTTCACGAACAAGGAATAGACAATCCTGGCCAGGATTTTATCACATTGGACATACCATCAAAACCGCTTAAGCTGAAACCCCTCCCCAAAGCGACTGTGGAGGAAGTCCCAGATGAGAAATGGGATTACCACGCCAGGAGACCCAAGGCTTTGAGCGGAATCATGGAGCAAGTAGACTCAGAGGGGGAGGAGTCGGAGGCGGCAGCAAAGATCAGAGGAGCGGGCGAAAAAAGAGCAGCGAAAGAAGCCAGATTCGCAGAACAGTTCTGGTTAGGAGATGGTGGGGTTGCGGATTTCGAGAGTGACAATGAGGACAGTTTGGACGATGACGAGGAGGTCCCGCATGTTACGTGTTCTGCGCATTTTGCTACTGCCAATAGCACGGAGCAGCCGATGAAAGCCGAGCGCCCCGGGAGCAAATGGGAACAAAACCTACCGCCCGCTCCCGAGGAATTGACGCCAACACGCTTACACCAAGCAAGAACCGCTAGACCGGGGCGATCCTCCCTAGGAACTTCCGTGCTCTCCATGAAAGGATGGGTCGACAGCTCTAAGATCAATTTACGCTTAGACTCCGGCGCGGATATCACGTTAATATTGAAGGAATTTTATGAGACATTAGATTCCAAGCCGGCGATACGCAAAGGACTGAGCATGCGACTCTCCCAGCTCACAACCATGGATGCGCAGATTGAAGGCTACATCGTGATCTCTGTACTGGTTCTAATGGAGGAAGCTGAACTCATCGAGATGGAGGTTGAGGCCTATGTGGTGCCCGGCATGAGCGTTCCGATACTCCTAGGTGAAGACTACCGGTTGACATACAAAGTGAGCATTACACGGAACGTGGAAACGAGCAGCAAACTGCACTTCGGGAAATGGAAGCACACAGTAGCCGCAGAGCGAGTATCCTCCAGCGGGGACTTTCAGCGTGTCATGATTCTGGGGAGCGCCTCCTCCAATAAGCTAATGAGGGCTAAACTGCATCGTCAGAAGCTCGCTAGGTGGAGGAGAATGAAGAAAGCTTTCGAAGCTGAATCACGAGTGGTCCGAGCCACAGAGGACTATTTGTTCAGAGCGGAAGAGTGCCGCCCCATCCGAGTAGAAGGAAACTTCAGGGACAACAGGGAGTGGTTGGTTGAAAAGAATCTTCTTGCCAATGCCAACGACTCGTTCTTTGTCGTCCCGAATGTCCTCATAACTTCGGCAAGTCCGTACGTCCCAGTGACAAACCCGACGATGTCGCCCAGGAAGATCCGCAAAGGGGAGGCGACCGGTACCATAGTAGAGCTGAGCCAGTTCTTTGACACGCCCCAGTCCACAGAGGACTTGAGAGCCTTCGTCAAGCAAGCAAATGCTATCACTGGCATCATCAAAGCCGTGTCCGACGCCTCCAAAGGAAGAGATTCAGCGGAGGAGGAATTTGACGTCCATCCGGCAGGGCCTACCCATATTCGAACCTTCGAAGGTTCAGGAATCCCTCCGGCTCAGAAGGAAGTCAACAAAGTGCCAACACCAGCATTCATCCGTATGTTCGAGGGATCCGGAGTCCCAAATGAAAACCACGAAGAAGCGGAGGATTACGGGCCTAAGACAGCAGCTCTCCCTGATCCGGAGGTGTACAATTCCGCTCGAATACGGGAGCTGATCAATGTGGGTACTTTGCCTGAGCATTTGCAGCAGAAAGCGTGGGGCATGCTACAACGTTGCGTGAGAGCTTTTGGATTCGACAGGTGTTTGGGGCATCATGAAAGCAAAGCGCATGTACGTACCTGCGAGGATGCAGTCCCAATAGCAGTACCAATGTATGGGAGTTCGCCCGCTAAACGAGCAGTCATGGATGAGCAAATTGATAAGTGGTTTGAGCAAGGTGTCATAGAACCTTCCATCAGTCCGTGGAGTGCCCCGGTAGTCATCGCATACCGGAATGGAAAGCCTAGGTTCTGCGTGGAATATCGCAAGTTAAACGTGATTACCATCCCGGATGAATTCCCCATTCCAAGGCAGACGGAGATCTTAGCCTCTCTATCGGGGGCACAAGTCTTGTCTTCACTCGATGCATTGTCAGGATTTATGCAAATCGAAATGGCTCCTGAGGACATGGAGAAGACAGCTTTCCGTACACACCGAGGTCTCTTCCAATTTTTGAGGATGCTGTTTGGGCTGCGTAACGGGCCGTCAATATTCCAGCGCGTGATGCAGGGCGTTCTATCACCATACCTGTGGCTATTTTGCCTGGTTTACATAGACGATGTAGTCGTCTATTCAAAGTCCTACGAGGACCATATCGGCCATCTGGATAAGGTACTGGGTGCTATCGAGTCTGCGGGTATCACTCTCGCCGAGCAAATGTCACCTATTTTACGATTCCATACTGCTCCTCGGCCACAAGGTGTCGCATTTAGGGCTGTCCACACACGAAGAAAAGGTGAGGGTGATCATGGAATTGGAGCAACCTAGCAAGATGTCAGAACTACAAGGTTTCTTGGGGATGGTCGTATACTTTTCCGCCTTCATTCCGTTCTACGCCGACATATGTGGACCGTTGTTCCAACTCCTGCGAAAAGACTGCAAGTGGCATTGGGGACGAGAGGAGGAGCACGCTTTTAGGGCAGCCAAAAAGGCCCTACGTTCGGCACCACTACTAGGACACGTGATCGAGGGTCTTCCGTACCGACTATACATGGATGCCTCGGATGAAGCCGCGGGATGCGCGCTCCAACAGATTCAGCCCATTACGGTGAAGGATCTGGAGGGGACCAGAGCGTATAAGCAACTGCGAAAGGTGTTTGATGCAGGCTTGCCTCCTCCGAAACTGACAACTTCGATCAGCGCCAAAGACGATGATTGCCCAAAGGAAGACGTCTGGGGGGCTACTTTTGATTCAATGGTTGTGCATGTTGAGCGGGTGATAGGATACTATTCGAGGTGGTTCAAGGGAGCAGAAACACGGTACTCCACAACGGAGCGCGAGGCCCTAGCAGCCAAAGAAGGCTTAGTTCGGTTCCAACCGTTTATTGAGGGTGAAAGGGTTCTGCTGGTCACGGATCATTCAGCATTACAGTGGGCCAGGACGTACGAGAATTCTAATCGGTGGCTAGCCGCCTGGGGTTCCATCTTCTCCGCTTACGCGCCCGGACTCGAGATCATTCATTGAGCGGGTCGGGTGCATTCAAATGTTGACCCATTATCCAGGCTTCCCAGGGCGCCTCCGGAACATGTGTCCCCCAAGCAAGACGGGGAGAGAACCATAGTCACGGATTCAACGTTAGCGGAGGTGCAGGAGCAGAATCTGGAGGCAGCTCCGGCACGGAAAGCGTTTATAGTGTGCTCAATTCGAGATTGCGTGGAGGGGGGTCCTAGTGCCTTCATGATGTGAGCTCAAAGACGAGAAGCAGCCTGACAGACACAAGCTGGTCAAGCTCTGAAAAGGAACAGAGGTTCAGGGATCGAGGACACAGACACGATCGCAAAAGTTGTCGGCGATCAAGAGATACCGGACACTGCCACAACACTGCCCCCGATCGGAGTGACTTCCATTCCGTCATCATCAAATACTCGCAAGTCCCGCAAACAAAAGCGACTGGATGCCCTCAATACCGTTCAAGAGTACTGGGGAGCGATCAATCCCCCGCCAAATATTCACGTAGCCATGGACAAGAAAACGCGGTTGCGCTTCGTCGCGAGCTACCTCTCAGATGCGGAGATGAGAAAACTCTGGCTGGACGAGAGATCTCAACCTGGAAAGTGGTTTCCCGGCCATTGCTACTTCAAGAATGAGGAGGGCCTCATGTTCTTTTGTGACGTGGACTATCAGCCTCGGCTCTGTGTTCCAAAGGCAGAGCAGAAAGGTATTCTCGAGGAAGTACACAAGAGTCCCTGCGAGACAGCCCACGAGAGCCCTGAGAAATTATGGGCAAAACTCACCCCACGCTTCTATGGGCCCAGGATGAAGGCGGACCTATTGGAATTCTGCGCATCTTGCGATATCTGTCAAAAAACCAAGCCTAGCAATTTCAATAGGTATGGGTTTTTGATTCCCAACCCAATTCCGTCACGCCCATACGAGAGCATTTCTTTGGACCTCATTGTGGACTTACCTTGGTCGGAAGGCTTCAACGCGGTCCCCGTGATCGTTGATCGACTCACGAAGCCCACGAGCTTCATCCCTACGACTACGGGACTGGATGCGGAAGGGTTTGCTTGGCTATTCGTAAAGCACATAGCTTGCAGATTCGGGTTACCCACCAGCATCATCGCCGACCAAGATCCGCGATGGACCTCGGACTTCTGGAAGGCGGTCACGAAATTCTTGCACACCAAGATGGCGCTATCTTCCTCGCACCATCCACAGCACGATGGACAGACTGAGGTTCTCAACAAGCATCTAGAAACAATGCTCCGGGCTTACACGGCCGGGCAGAGGAATTCTTGGGCTTTATAGCTAGCGCTGCTGGAATTCGCTTACAATTCAAATAGGCACGCCTCCACGGAAACGTCCCCAGTCAAACTCCTCTTCGGCTTTCAGCCAACGACTCCCGTGGACTTCCTAGGAACTCAGCAAGCAGCAGCAGGGAATTACGGATCTGACAACAAGGAGGTGACTTCTTTCCTGGACACCTTCCAGATGGAATGGGACGCAGCTAGATTAGCGGTTGTCAAGGCCCAACACAGCCAGGCAAAGTACTATAACGTCGGGTGTCGACCCGTGCCCGTCCTAGAACCGGGTTCTCGAGTGCTTATCAACCCCCACTCGTTGGAGTGGATGGAGGCCAAAGGGAGGGGCACCAAATTAATGCAGCGCTGGATAGGTCCCTTTGAAGTCATACAGCAGATCAATCCGAAAGTTTACCGACTGCAGATGGACAATTGTTACCCCGGATTACCTCTCTTCAACGTGGATCACTTCAAGCTGTATGTGGAGTCACCGGAAGCTCTGGGCCCCAGAACAACTCTTCCTGATACGCGAATGAGTAAGCCAGCGGCTCCGGAATACAAAGTGGAGGAGATCATGGGTCACCGCCTCAAGAAAGGCAAGCTCGAGTTCCTGGTGCGCTGGAAAAACTATGGTGCTCAGTTCGACACATGGGAGCCGCGTACTCACCTTGCAAACTTGCCCTATATCCTTGGCGAGTACTTGCATGCAAATCAGCTCTAAAAAAAAAGCCGCGCTCAGCTAGCGCAGCCTCCCCCCACCTGCAGGCTACCATGCACGCGAAAAAAAAAAACTCCGCAATGGAGTAAACTATGCTATCTTCTCTGTCTCAGTTACCAAGAACAAGGATCTATCTATCTATCATTCCGCTATCTGTCAAGGAAAACAAAAACAAAAAACCACGAGGCCCATCTTCCTCCGCTGACGTGAGAACACGACGGCTACAAAAGAGATCCCCTTCCTACACTCTTACGTCCTTCTTCTCTCTCGTACTTACGCCTGTTCAACTCTCCCCCTCTCCGTGTAAAGGGCCTAAGCTTGAAGGATGTCCTTCTGTTGCTGAAAACCCTAGCGGTGCTTCTGTGAGGGGACTTCCTCTCGCGCTGAAGTAAATGGAGATCCTATACACCAATTCAAGGAGTGATGTTGCGAAACTTTTTTCGGAGCCCGACCGTGGAGAAGGGCGCCCCGAATGGAGGGGGTTGGGGTATCCTACAAGTCTATTTCCGGACAATGCTATCGATTTTGTGGACTCTACTACTTTCATGACGGAAACTCGTGAGACCGACGAACTGGGTCGGTTCCTGTCCAACGACTGGGCCGTAGACCCAGCGTACTACGACCCTGGGAATCATACCGACGCCTTCATCCCGGTTAGCCCAGCAGATGACTGCCGGCTTCCGTGGTTCAGGAACATGAACACTGAGGTTGAGGTACATCCCACAGAAGACCTCATGTACAAGTTCGTGCCCGATGCCCGCGAGATGATGCGTCGGAGCGACAAAGACCTGTGGGACATGGTCTATGCCTTATTGGAGCACCCATTTTACGACTCCGAAACGAAGCGACTGCCGCCGTTCACACCAACGCCCTCAACGGGACATTTGTCTCCGCCGCAGAAGCGCAAGCCGTCGCGGGCAGGCAAAGCGCGCGTGTCTCCAGCTGCTCGGATGGGTGACCTGGTGGACGACCGTAGTGCAAAGTTGGACTCGCCATGTCGAGCAGCGTGTTGTCACTGCTATTAACAAGCAGTTGCTTCCGTGCTCGAGGCCGTATGGCGTCATCATCAACTTGCGGCATGACTGGAGGGAGATCAACTTACCATTGCTGGTGGGAAACAATGTGCCAGTCTTCTACATCTGGGGGATGTTTGAGTCCTGCGAGGCACGGTTCTTGCGCTTAGCCCCTCACGTCCTCGAGAACTACCATGACATAGTGAATCGAGCCCCGGAGTCAGAGGGTTTGTGGATATCAGACCTTCCAATCATCCAGAGTGACCTCAAGAAATGTATGGGATTCAATGGCTTCATGGAGCACGACGACCGAGACCACAAACTCTTGGGGACACCTTATCCCAGCCCAAACGACCCCGACATCGAGAGCATGGCCATAGACCACAAAGGCTGGGTACGGCACCTCCTTCGCGACGTCCACGAGTGGGCGAACTACCCGAAGCTATATCACCACTGCGTGCTTGAGGACGACGTTGGCAGAAGACTCTGGTTGTGTTCTGGCGCTGGAAGCTCCGTCCGCCCACGGTAACCATAGCGCCAGAAGACGATGCAATGGTGGACGAGAACGACGATGACCCTCCACTGGAAAACTCAGCCTATTGCGGGAACTGTACAAAGAACGATGCGCACCTAAGCCGGGACAAGTTTATGATTTGGTCACAGGTGTCGAGCGACAGGCCGCATACGAAGGGAGCAACAAGCTCGAGCGTTTCGAGAGGGATGCGCTGCTCCTGTCGCATGCAGAGCACCTGGGGCCCCGCGTGCTGCGCTTCCGGATGGGTCCACCCGACCCTAACTTCGCGGTGGATACCACGTGAATTGGCAGTACCCAAACTGGCGACGACTCCCCCTCCGAGTCAGATAAAAAATCTGAGCGGCGACAATCAGACCGTAATGAGCCGATGGGCTTTGAGTCAAACTGGGTGCGCCTCATGACGAAGGAGCCCTCCACCGATGACTTCAAGCAGGTTCGGGGCCGACGCTTTCTGAAGTACGACCCAGAGGTGCGTCGAGAGACGGCCCGCCAGATTGGGAACATAACCAGATCAAGGTCCCCCTCGTGGAGCCACGGGAGGGACTCAGGCTCTTCTGCACAAGGACCTAGTCGCGACGTCACTCGTTGGATCCGGATCGACAGACCCGTGTCGATGAGCCAAACGCGGACTCCAGTTCACAAGGCAAGAGCTCTGGGATATGAGGGGCGCATGGTTGAGGGACTTTCATCTCTGGGGACAGCGGATGACTACGAGTTCGACATATGGTCCATTCCTTGGGGCTACGAATGGAATCCGGAGCTCCTACAGGATGGACACTTAGTCGTGTCCCGGTTCACGGAAGTCCGTATGCAGTATTGGGCAGCGACAGTGTCCAAGATACGCTTCATGAGACACGTCCTCAGCCACGCCATCGAGCACGGTGTTACCTTCAGAATCGAGATCAAATCAACGCGGCCACAAAATACAGGCCGCTCACCTCCGACACTGCCAATAACCTGGTGAACAAGCGCCTCTTCGAGCCAGCATCGAAGGTGCCTAGGCTCGCCCGCGATCTAAGCCCAACGGAGCTTTTCAGCGTCTGGGCGGAAATCCTGGACTCTATTGCGAAGAAAGCGAACGCACGTGAGCTGATCGGGCGAGGTGGAGGTGCTAGCTGGATCATGCAGTATTTCGGGTACATACACCTCGTGTGGGACTTCATGAGCAGACCGTCAATCCAAGTCACGGTGCATCGGGGAGGGGGAAATGATTCCGGAGATCAGTTTCCGATAGACGTCAGCTGGGACGAATTATCCAAGCGCGACCTCTACAACGTCTTCGGATACGTGGCAGGTGATACTCGTGCGGAGGACAAGACCATCTTCCCCATGGACGACATGATGCTGGAGCACTCGGCCCACTACTATTACGAGTGGAACGCAGGCTGCGACCAGATTTTTCGTCACTTGGCCGAGGAACTGGTGGCGGGCCGGGGTGCAGCATTGACTCGTCACGAATGGAAGTTGTACCTCAAATCCACAAATCACAGGCGCCACGCTCCGCCTCCCAGGTCAATCACGACGCACGCGTTCTGGGAAGAAGGTTGGGAGCGCCTGTCAGCCGCATTCGGGGGCAAATGGGACAAGTCAAAGCTGGGCGACATCAAAGTCAAGCAAGTGTTCTGCCCATGCTTCTAGATCGAAACAGATGGAAAGTAGGGGGGCTCTGTAACATATGAAATCATTCATTTCTCCTTCTTTTATTTAACCTGTGTACATTACTTACCTTCCGCTTCTCCTGCAGTCGTGCCGCCGCTGAGCGGCGTGCCTGGGTTATCATCGTATATGATCTGTAGTCATATCACATTACTCATGTCACGTAGTATAGTCAGGCATCGGCCCACGTGATAAAATCACTTTTACTACCTCCTACCATCGCCTCTGAGCTTCAAGAAAGCCCGGAGGCTCCGGTATCTGGTGAGTCCCTACGCTCCTGAACTACTAACTGTCGTCTCTAGGGAAGCCTAACCTCGAGAGACTTCTCTCGAGGGATCACGGACAGCCGCCAAGGACTTCCTAAGCTCTCGCTGTCCGTCTAGGCTTCGTAAACACCATTTGTACCTCCTCACATGCATTGCACGCTCGGCAGACTCGCTATCAGTGTTCTTCCCAACCTAGAAATATTTGTGAAGGCCTCTACGCACTCAGTAGGTCCTACACCACTACAGAATATGAATGTCGAAGGTCCACGTTGAAAGGTACGCCGGGAGTGGATTCGGAGGAAGGACCCCGGGCCGATGCTCCGAAAGGTCTGAAAAGTGGGTTTTAAGTATATATACTCATTTTAATTGAGCGTGGACTGGTGGGAGATGCAGGAGAGAAAATTGACAGGGAGATAACTCTGAAATACGTTATGAGACAATTTGACGCGTAAATTAGAGAGTTTGCGCTGCAGCCATCAGTACCACCCAGAGGCTGATGTATGGCCAAAAATAGTCCCCAGTGGCTCTCGCAGCCATCTGTGGGTCTTTTTGGTGGATGATGCTAGGCTCGTAACCAGCTCTGTGTTGAGTAAAATATGTGTAGTGGTATGCAATTTAATTTGAGTGAATCAGAGAAGAACTGAATGAGAAAGAAAAAAAAACAAGAAAAAAAGGCAGCAGTGTTACTCAAACGCAGAGGCTGGGAGAACTTAGTATGGAAACTGAAGTGCCAATAGAAATGCACGTGACATTCAATCTGATGGTGCAAATTTTCAAGTTGCAGAAACTTTTTTCTTTGTGAATCGAAATTTTGAAGTGTACAAAACTTCTGCAATGTTATCAAAAGCTTGAATCTCAAGTAGCTCCAGCTGAGTGTCCCGCTCTGTGGCACAAACATGAAAATATTGCACCATCGGCGGCACGGACTGAATTGTACAGCCACCCATCAAACTCAGAGAGTTCATTCAGTTCCCTAATTTCTGCTTCCCTGTCGGCCCAAAGGCCCTGAAACAAATACACAGGACAGGATAATACTCCCCTTGCACTCTGGAGGTGTATTGTCATTATTCCCTCTTAAACAGAAGTGTGAGATGCCCACCCATTATCTACCTACACATGTTCCTAGGCTTGCTTACTATGATTGAATACAGTATTTAACCATGAAGCGAGACGCTCAAGCGATTTCCCGATTTTGCGGCAATAGATGGGCTGATTCTCTCAATTTCTGTGGCTTATCCTATAGTACTGGATGCAGGTTACCTGTCTATACAAAGTTTCATGTAATTCTACACTGTTCTGACAGAGAACAGGTGTGATCTTGCCCAGATGCTCATTTGATGTGATTCACGTGGAAGCGAGACATGCGCAAACTTCGCTTGTTTTGATCCATTCATCGTATACACCACTCTATCAACTCCCTGAACCCACCTATGCCTTGTCCAGCAGGATCCGAGGGCTAGGAAAAGGCTCGATGCGAGCTGGACTGTGAATCCCGCATCTCTCAGGCCTTCAATTTGGTGATTGATGCATTTGATGGACAGCCACCCGAGTTCGTGGACGATGGGCCGGAGGGTAGCTCCAGTGAAAAGGAGAATCTTGGTAGGGGTGGAACAAAATGGAAAGCAGTGGAAATTGAGGAATCAGAACTGGGCCCTGTGTTATATCCCGTGCCGATGAAGGGGGGCTATCGCCGAAGGTCTCCGATTGGAAGATCGGAAGTTGGAAGTCGGAGGTCGGAGACCGGAGACCGGAGACCGGAGGTCAGAGATATTGGAGGTGAGCGCAAACATCACAGGAAGGTCAGGGTGTGCATACTATCCTAGGCCGATGGACAAGACGGAGGAAGACGGAGTCCGAAGGGACACCGGAGGAAGACTCGGAAGCAAAGCAAGGAGCAAAGCAATGTTCATAATCAAACTGAAGTACATGAGGATGTTAAAGTGTATTTATACTAAGTCCGTTATTGTTAGCCCAAATATGGTAGATCAAAACATAACAATAAACAAGAGTCCAAATTTGGATAAAGAAGCAAGCTGAGTAAGCAAAACAATAAACGAGAAGTTGAGAAGAAACGGAAAAACGGATAAACGGGAAATGCTCAGTAAACCTTCATTGCGTAAAAACCCGATGATCTTCCATCTTCGACCTCTGAACATTCGGAGGTCGGAGGTCGGAGGCCGGAAGTCGGAGACGGACCGAAGTCCATGTGCACGAATATAACACCCTGCCCGAGTTTCACAGTGTTCCACCGGTTTTCGCCTCACAATATCTCCTCTATCGCATCTGCCGACATCGAAAACAGGGGTGCGGGGTGAAAGGGTCCAAAAAGAGGGCCATGACAGCAGAGAAAAAGTGGATTGTTTGGCAGTGTCTCGCTTCCACGTGTGTCTCACTTCATGGTTAAGGACTGTATAGCATTTGACTCTGTGAAAGTCTTTGCAGAGGCTATTTCATGATGTACCACTGGTTGAACATTTCAAGTTTTTCAGTGAGAAAATTGGTGAAAAACTTTACCAATTTTACAGGAATTTCTCACTGAAAAAATAGGTGAAAAACTCAAAATATATACAGAACTTTTTGACTCACAATCACTTTTTTTCACCAAAAACGAAAAAAAGTCCAGAAAAAGTTTCGAGTTTTTCACCTACTTTTTTGATGAAAAATTACTGTAATATCGGTAAAGTTTTTCACCAATTTCCTCACCGAAAAACTCGAAATGTTCAACCAGTGTGTTAGGATGTACTTCAAAATCCTATTCCAGTGCATGGAAGCTTTCCATCAATTACTAATATCAGAGTGTTTTCTTTGCTGTGCAACACAAACATGGCTTAGTACACTTTAAACAACTGTTCAGGGTTTCAGAAAGGCATTCGATACTTTTGTTCAGCTCAGATTTCCAATGGATGACATTCAAATTTCCGCAATTCAACGAAATTTCACCAAGTCAGATTGAATTGTCACGTGATTTCTATTGGCCCTTTTCCATACTATTACTAAGTTCTCCCAGTCCCTACGTTCGAGTAACCCCGGCCGCATTATTTTTTTCTTGCTCAATTTTGCTCCGATTGACCTGAAACCACTTGCAAACTACTACACATATTGTTACTCAACGTAGGGAATGGTTACGAGTCTAGGATGACGCCATCCATTTGCGCACAGCACATCAGGCACTGATGAGTGGCACTGATGGCTGCAGCGCAAACAGGCTATTGAAACGCCGGACGTCGCGATCTGCGACACGGCCGCCCAGATTAGTGCAGATTTTCTGATGGGCGATCCACAACGGTGTTGTTACCGCCGTCAATCCGACCAAAATTGAAGGAGAAAAAAATGCGGCCGGGGCTGGCCCGGAGTTAGAAAAGGTTTGCGTCTGAGGGTTAGAAATTCGCGAAGTCGATCTCCAAATATCGAAAGCTATCGAAGGTGCCTCGTGTGTTCGTCACGGTTCACCCAGACTTCAAAAGACAATCGTGGCTGAACGGAAATTTGACTACAACGTACAAGTTTATTCTACACAGCGTAAAATGATGTATTCTAATCGTAGAATACGAGTGCACGGAGCTCTATCGACTCTCGGAGCGGGGTGCCTTCCGGTGTGGCTGGGTCGCTGAAGGCAGTGTGCGGAGTGTAGAGGGCGACGCTCCCGTCCTGGAGGGAATCGAAACTGAACCAAACCTAGTAAGCAAACATTGCGGATATCATATAGAGAGACAGCCTTACCATTTAATCAGAACAAGCTCTTCGGGAGTCATCCCCGAGAAGTACGTCCATTTTTGCTTCGGGTTGTATTTTACGCCGAATGTCTCGCCTTCGCGATCCGGATAGACGAGCGCAACCGGTAGGACGTCGTTGGCCGGGTCGACAGTCCTGAAGTCACACAACGCGAGTGGCCAGTCGACTGCCGCGTGGGAAATTGGACGCCATAGGTTGATAATTTGAAACCGATGCTTAAGAAGCTCCGGGACGTCTTCGGCAGGGAGGTGGCGATGCACTCGAGCCACTGAGGACGCGTTCGTCTGGTCAATGTGAGTTTGAGAAACAGGCTGGCGTTTGTCCGGGGAATCATCAATCTCAGTGGGACGACGGCGTCGAACGGCTAGGAAAATTCGAGTTAAGTCGACAATGAAAAATGATGAAACTGAAGGACAAACTGTGGTCGAACAACACGACGCGACTCGCGCCCGTCAAGCGCTTTATTAGATCAATACTTTCTGGATAATACTCCTTCTCGATCTCGGCGTCACTCGTGAATGCGGTGTGCTTCGCGGGCTCCTTGTAAAGCTGGAACCCCGTCACATCAAGAGCCGCAGCGGACTCATTCCCGCGCAGGTTGTGGATCGGCACGTCGTGGACGTCGAGGGTGAAATTTCTGTCCCTCACTCCAGTCCCTGGAGTGGTGTTGATATTCGTGTATGCTCGAGCACCGTCTTTCGGAGGGACAAAGAAAGCGAGCGAGCCAGTGGTACTAGACGGAGTGCCTGCGGTCATGGTATGCAGTGAAGAAGAATTACGCCTCACAAGACCCGGGGCGGCTTTTATAAGGTTCAGGAATTTGTGTAAAGGAAACGCCATGTGTTGGTGGTTCTTGCGTGCTCCGGGCGCGGGCGCGAGCCCCGCGCACTTACCAATAAGAACTAGATTACTCAGTGAATGACGCCATCCGCGCAACAGACCGAGACCTGCTATTAATATTATCAATTTTAAGCAGGGTGGCTTGTGATCAGTCTGAATCGACATTTTTACTTGTTGCTTTTTGTGCTGCGTATTTCTCCAAAAAATTGCAGCCACGGTCAATTTATTGGAGAGGAGGCTTGAGCTAGAATCCGGATTTTCAAGTGGGTGGTTCTAAATCAAGAGTCGCTTAGCGAGCGTCGGGAACTTGATTCTTGACCGAGAGCTTTGCCACGGGAGAAACCGGAGGAGCTCATTGTTATTTGTTGAAGTCGAAGCGCCCGGCGTGCCGTTGTGGTATGAAACAAGCAGCGGAACCCCTGTAAAATACGACAATACAGTGTCTAAATACTCGGAAATGTCCGGCCCGATCACCTCATCAACATATTAATATTGAGTCGAAACTCGCGTCTCTCTGCGGATTGTGCGCGCTCCAGCATTTCGAGGATGGGGTCGATTAGTCTCGAACTGATGGTCACGTAATGGACACTTCCCGTCAAGATAATCGCGTGTCCTGCCGCCGCGCCAGGTTTTCAAGATGTGCCGAACATTTGGGCCTTGAGAGAAGGGAGATTTCCCCCACTCTTCGCTTTTTTTCTCGCTTTTCGATCTCGTTCACTTCAAGTTGCCGATCGGCGGCCCTCGGGATTGCCTCGGATCAACCTTTCTTTCATGCCGAGATATTTGCATCATGGCCAACTGTGTCGAATTTGAATGGTCACCATCCCCGAGTGCTGATGTTGTGGCTATTAAGTATCTAAATTCTGGTTACTTGCAGCCATCAAAATCCGCTCGGGCATTGCCGACAGTGCCGTGGCCTCATGATGCTTTGCTTTTTTTTCTGTACCTCCTGCTAGTGCATGTTCTGAAAATTCGGCGAAATCAAAATGAGTGTGGCGGTTGTCCCCAATCTCTTTCCACCTTGCGGCCTTGAAATGTATACGATCCTCTGATGGCCGCCCATGGCATCAGCGCGGCGGCGGCCGGAATGCTCGGGGACTTCCCTGGTGAGTGAGGATGATACAGGGAAACTCAGGTTTATGTTCAGACATACACTCCGCTTGATACATCTTGTCTGTTAGCTTTTAATTGGTTGAAATCCAAGTTTCCGCCAAGTTTCCGAAAAAAGTACCCCGGCCGCAAGTTTGCTTCAAATGGTCCGGGATGACCGAATCAAAAAGAGAGGGATAGCGGCAGGAAGGGGGCGCACAAATCAGGCTTGAGGAGCTTGAACAGGCGAGCACTGACGCGACGGCAGAGGATATATTTAATACATATTCCAAAGTTGGTCAGTGTTCCCTGTCAATCAGTGTCAAAAGATGTGTCATGACATCCCATCATTTGGAGACTAATCCACCCTCTTCTCCAGCATTTCTGACAGCTCAGCACGTGAGTTCCCGAAACGGATGCGTCCATAACGGTAACGGAGGCGTAGGCTCGTCCCCATCCGATAACCCAGCAATTACACGCCAAGGCTCGGCACAGTAATGCAGGACCGTTGATTACCGGTTTATAGGTCGGATATTGCAAAATGTCCGAACTTTAAGGCGCTTAAATTATTCCCACGGTTTTTTGAATATGCCGAAACACTTCTTTTGGCATTACGGTCACAAAACCTTTCCCCAAGACTCAGCAATTGCCACGATTTTGTCCGAACTCGGCATCCGACCTACAAAGGGATAATCAACGGTCCTACTATTTCGCCATCTCGTTCGAGGGTGTATGCGCTCCTGCGCAACGTCCCGCTGAATCACGGAGGACCGCCGAACATCCGAGCCGAATCACATAAACATACTAGCATAGATCCTCTTCGCGTTCTGCGCCGTCTGAGCCCGAGCCCGAGTCGCCTGACGTTGCGTGACTTAGCGTGGTTGAACCATATTTTTGCTCGGCAAGCGCTGTTTAAATTCCTCGGGAGATATCCTGGCAAAAGAACGACTACTCGTGCTACAAGACATGGCTTCAGCGCTATCCCTTCTTGGTCTACTCGTTGCGACGTTTATTTCACCCGGAAGCGCCGTTCCAACAAACTTCACTGTCCAGCCCTTCAACGCCCTTTTGCAAAATACGTATCTCCCAAATGAAACTCTGTACCCTGCGGCGGGTATTGACTTTGGCATCGAGCTTGACTTTCTGGGCGACTTGCAGGAGGAATGGCTGGAGGACTTTGAATGGGCGAAGCAGGAAGCGCAGAGGACATAGAGGGCTTAGACATGGAGGATGCGGTCAAGTAGCAATTGACACAGCCACTGGGGGTCGAAATTAAGTGCATCTACAAAGGATCTATGTGCTACTACTCGTAGCTCGGCCACGCGGGATAATCTGTGTATCCTAACTGTGCCGGGGTCTCAACTTTCCCGTAAAAGGTCGTCCAGTCCGGTACATTGTCGAGCAGCTTCCCATGCTGCACGCGCTTCGCAAAGTCCGGGTGTGTGATCCACGGCACGCCGAAGAACACGCCATCCAGCGTACCCACCTCGACCATCTCCTCTGCCTCCACAGCGGTGAACCCACCGTTCGCAAAGAGGTTGGTGTGCTTGACCACGGGGCGGTAAGTCGCGACCACGTCATGCTGCGTTGCGCGCAGCTTGCCTGTGCCCTTCATAAGCGCGAGTGTGCACGTAATAGATGAGATACTAACCGTCAACCTCGACGTCCAAGACCGGGAGGTAGCGTGCCAACATGATATACGCGAGGCCCAGCTTGTCGGCTTCGGCGATAAAGTAGGTGAACGTTTCGACCGTTTCCGGCAAAGGCATGCCTATATCGTTATATCCTCCCGCTGAGTGCTCGTACTCAGCTCGTGGAATCACGGCAGGTACATTGAAAACGCACTCGGACTCAGCTTGATCCCCACATTTGCGCCGAACACTTCGATCAGTGCCTTGAGCGCCTCGAGCCCGAAACGCGCACGGTTCTCGACGCTCCCGCCCCACTTGTCCGTGCGCTTGTTGGCAGTTGAGTCGAGGAACTCGTGGACCAAGTAGCCATTTGCGGCGTGCACTGGAATGGTTCAATTTAAGTAATATGTTCCTCGGGTGTCAAGCAGACGATACGAACGCTCTACACCATCGAACCCGGCCTCTTTCGCATTGAGTGCAGCCTGTTTGAACAGTGCGATCAATGTCGTCGGATCTTCGACCTCAGTGGGCTGGGAGTGTTTTCATTAATATTCTGCGCCCGGAAAGAAATGGAAACCGACTGTAACGTAGCCAGGGGCCCCCGGAAGAAAGCGGAACTTTCCTCCGGCGCGAGCAGAGATTGCAGAGGGGGCGTAAACGGGCTGAAGAAAGACGGTTAGTCAGGACAACGTTTTTTTGCGAACACTGCTAACCTCTCCTGCAAGGATTTGCTCTGGAGCCTCCGGATGGCTGGCACGACCCACTGAAACGGAAATCAACGGAGGTATAGAGATAGAAAATCAAATAGCGCACAGTGCCAAAGCTAAGTAATAAAATAAAGTCAGTCCTGGGGATACGTTTACATTGAACGACCGACTTGGCAGTATATCTTGGTATCGGTCGTATGCACGGCGTCAACGATCGTCTTCCATGCGGCTAGACGTTATTTTTATCAGTTGTCGTGTCTTAAACGGGATAAAGCTCTGCGCACCGATCTGTTCTTTATTCCAAATCCCGGGCGCCTGCGGCCACTCCGTTCTATTGCTCGATGTTCACGAGAGCGGCGGCCAATGAAAGACGAGCACATACCCCTGGCGCGTGATGAGAGTACCCTCGCTGATGATGAGCCCACACCCGCCGAGGGCGCGCTGCAGATAATATTCCTTCATGAGGTCATTCGGGACCGTCGACGCGTCAGCACGGTTGCGCGTCATGGCGCCCATCCCTGCAGCCCGCACTTAGCACTGCTGTACGCGAAATCACGCCCCCGAATGGCCCACTAACCGATACGGTTGGAGAGAGTCGCGCTCCCGAGCGTGAGGGGGCTGAATAGCGATGGCATTGCAGTGTAGTGCAGCGAAGAGGAGATTTCAAGTGTGAAAGAATCCTCCCCCAGAGCAACGCTTATAAGCTACCCAGTGTTGGGCCCCGTGGTGGGAGAACGCCTGAATGAGGATGCTCACAAAGCACCGCCGCTATTGTCCGTCCCGTACTACCGTATTGCCGAGTTGGAGATTGCAAGCATTCCTAACCGACTTATAGATTCCTGACCGACGTATGGAAGAGCGAGGCTCCCCGGGCTGTGAGAAATGCTTGAATGAGTGCGGATACCATCGGTCTTGGCAGGCCCCGTGAAGCTCCTGCCAAGGGTTGTCCGCCAAAAAGACCCGATCTTGCCCTCAAAAATCCAAATTTTTGGCCAGTTTCAGCCTCAAAAATCCAATATCGGACAGGGGTGGTCACGTGGAGGGCGCAAAAAAAAAATGGTTTTCGCAAGGTTTTCGCGCTTTCCGCGCTAAATTTTCGCCAAAAGAAGGCCGTTTCCCGGCATCTGAAGCCGGAGGAATGATCAAATTTTCCAGGGTTCTGATCATCAGTTCGTCGATAACAATTTGGGTGTAAAGATCGCCGAAATTGCTGTACCCTGGCCTGAAAAATCCAATCGGCGGACAAGGATTTGCGATTTTCGGCCTGAAAAATCCAATTTTCGGACAAGGAAATCTGCAAATTTCGCCCTCAAAAATCCAATTTTCCGGACAACCCTTGGCAGGAGCTTCACGGGGCCTGTCTTGGCGAGAAGAGCGAGAATTTAAGAAAGCGGGTTCAATAATGAAACATGACTGAGGATGGAGAAAAATTATTTTGTCTGGTTCGCAGTAGCGAGGCAGCGAAGTGTCTGGTTCAAAGGAATTAAAGCAAAGTTCAAGGGCCAAGGCCAGGCCTCGGAGGACCTGCCGCCGGACCGGAATCCGAATGGCGGATCAATTCCACTTGCGGCTTGTCGACAACCTTGGCAACTTGAACCACGGCAAGCACTCTGGATCGTGGAAAATCGGCCAGCCTTCAAATTTGATTCAATGGAACGGCCATCCGTCCGGTTCATTACTAGTCTGGATTGGACATACACACTCTTGCGCAACTCTTGCGCATCCGAGTCGTTCGCCGTCGCGGTGTTCTGGCCGAGGATGAATAAATGCTTGAATAATCCAGGTTCGTTTACTTGGGTTCATATTCTCACGACTCGGACTTGTGCAAAGCATTTAGTGGACTATTTCGCCATCTCTTGTTTCGAGGGTTTAGAATGCGCTCCTCCGTAACGTCCCGCCGAATCACGGAAAATCGCCGAATATCCGAGCCGAATCACATAAACATACTAGCATGGATCCTCTTCGCGTTCTGCGCCGTCCGAGCCCGAGCCCGAGTCGCCTGATGTTGCGTGACTCAGCGTGTTTGAACTATATTTTGCTCGGCGAGCGCTGTTTAAATTCCTCGGGAGATGTCCCAGCAAGAGAACGACTGCTCGTGCTGCTGAACATGGTTTCAACGCCATAACTTCTTGGTCTGCTCGCTGCGACGTTTTTTTTTACACGGAAGCGCCGCTCCAACAAAATCCACTGTCCAGCCCTTCCGGATCGACCTCGCCCACGAAGTCACCCACCTCAACGCCCTTTTGCAAAATATGTATCTCTCAAATGAAACTCTGTACCCTACGGCGGGTATCGACTTTGGCATCGAGCTTGACTTTCTGCGCGACTTGCAGGAGGAATGGCTAGAGGACTTTGATTGGGCGAAGCAGGAAGCCGCATTGAACGAGTAGGGTTGCTTCACTTTAGTTTGGGTCCAACTAGGCTCATTGATTATTCAACGACGATAGACTTTCCCAGTTCACAACCACGATCGAGGCTTTGACGGTCCATTTTGTGCGCGAAATGTCGCAGGAACACGATGCAATTCCTTTGTTGCTACTGCACGGATGGCCAGGTAAATATTGCCATGCCTTTTCGTCGATAGCGTGTAAGACCTTTATTTCTAGGCTCTTTCCCAGAATTCCTCCCCGTGATCAAACCGTTGACGCAGCCGTGGACGAGTCCAACTGGCAAACAAATATCTTTCAACGTAGTCGTCCCTACCCTCCCAGGATTCCTCTTCTCTTCCCCCCCGCCTCAAAACTGGACCAACTCTGACACTGCGCGACTGTTCAACACTCTAATGACCGAGATCCTCGGCTATCCGACGTGCGTGCCGCGCACTTCAAGTTCATCCCCTTCGCAACCCCGACGCCAGAGGAGATCGCGGCGAGCAATATCACGCTGAACGCCGTCGAAAAAGTGACGGCGCAGCGGAACGTGGAGTTCCGGGCACGAGGGACGGGGTATTTCGTTCAACAGGAATTCAAGGTGCTTTTAATCTGTATTCCTTCTTTTCTCAACCAAGCAGTTTTAAAAAATCGAACAGCCCAACAGCATCGGCCTTGCGCTCTACGACAATCCACTGGGGCAACTGGCCTGGATCGGGGCCAATATCCAACTTTGCAGGTACCTTCCTTCCATATATCGGACACCAGACTTACAGCGCCCTACAGGGTCTGACCCCCGTGCGGGGACGCCCCCGTCGGTCCTAACTCACGAAACCTTGCTAACCATGGTCTCCTTGTACTACCTCACCAAAACCTTCTAGTCCTCCGTGTGGATATACGCGCAGAACGCCAACCCTTTCTCGACTGAATACGTGCAGCCGCCCACGGACGCGCCGCTGCTGTTCAGCCTCTACGAATTCGAGAACATGTTTTGGCCGCGGGAGTACGTCGCGCGCGTCGGAAACTTGGTTCTCTATAAAGGTATGAAATTTAGACGTATCTGGGGAAAGACCGGTCTGATTTTGGGTTTGTTTAAAGCACGATTTCGGGGGACATTTTGCGGGCTTGGATAACCCGCCTGCATTCATTGAGGATATGCGGGATTTGGGGTCTTATTTCGAGTTTTGACTCATTTATCTGTATCCGAGGGGTGGGACTTCCGTTTCTGAAATCGACCACTATTTCTTTCAAGACTCAAAATCAATGGGTTCGAGATGGGTTCGAGTTCAAACTTTGAGATCATTCTTGGGCAGTTCTCGCTGTATGAAATGTGTGGATCTCGTTGATAGAGGAAGCTTTCCAACTTGAGACTAAGAGCCAGTGTTTTCGGTCGCACCCTGAACGGCAAACTAATTTTGTGGAGTGCAGTTCAGATTGAACGCTTTGGCCATCGCGATCACGTGTCAATATTTTGATGGCGACAAAGCGGATCAAAGCGAAGGGACCAAAACTCACCGAATCCTTGTCAGCCGCATCCGTCTCTCTCTCTTCCTTCCTCTATCATCTACCCTATTCATTCGGCCGACGCCTTTTTTCCTCCAATCTTTCACTACTTCCACACTTTGTAACCGTCTCTAAGCTCGGAATTCCTCTCTCCGTAAGTCAACACTGCAAGTTCAAGTTCGCCTCGTTCGCTCACGAGCACAAACTGACCTTCCACTCGGTTTCATGTACCCACCTTGCAATGCTACAAGTAAACCGATTTCGGGACCTCGGATCCGCTGCCTTAGCGCGCTCGACCTCTAGTATGGCTCTCCCACCGCTCTCTGGACGCCGGCAAGGGTATTTGCATTTCTAACTGGTGTCAGCCACCTGAGGCTGGCCATTTTCGAAGCGCAAGTTTCGACGCCTCGCTCAAGACCTCGGGGGACCTAAAGACCTCAATGGGACTGGTCAAGACCCCAGAGGGATCCTGTTAAAGACCGAAGACCTCGGGGGGAGCATTGAAGACCTCAGTGGACACTGCTTAAGACCGTTGAGAGATCCTTCATCTGGCAGCTCCAAGACCACGGGGGGATACGTGAAGACCTCGATGGGAGACTGCTCAAGACTGCTGGGGAAGCCTGCCCCAAAACCTCGGGGGTGTAGTGAAGACCTCAGTGGGAGACTGCTCAAGACCGCTGGGGAAGCCTGCCCCAAACCTGGGGGGAGGCCTTTCAGTGGAGACGGCTCAAGACCGTTGGGGTCCGGAGAATCCTTCATCTGGCGGCTCAAGACTATGGAGGATCCTCAGTGGAATACTGTTCAAGACCTCAGTGCCATCCCGATCGGCCCGGGGTTCTGCTCTCGAGTAAAGGTCAAAATACATGCACAAGTTCTAACGCCCACAATACTCGCAAAATTACTAACTGCGCTTCTCGTAAACATTTTTATGCACAGGCCAGTCGAGCATCTGAAGACCGGTTAATGGCCTGCGGCGCAATTTTGAATTCCCAAGAAATCGTACCTGATGACTTCTCGAGCAGTAAAACGCCTCCGACAGCGCTGGCACCGCTGCAGCTTGGCGTCGCACTCCCCCTCCGCATCGTGCTCGGCTCCGCAGATCCACAGATTGCACACAACACGCGGCGCGGGCGCGACCACTGGGCTCGCGCGCACCATCGCGGTGTTGTCGACCAGGGCGCGGGACGCGAGCATGTCGATCGCGAGGCAGTCCGCGCGCGCGCACCGCGCGTCCTTGCACGCGCCGGGCCAGCCGCGCACGAGGGCGGGCGGCGGGACGTGCCGCGGCCGGGTGAACAGCACGCAGGTCGTGCCCTCCGTCAAGCCGGAGTAGAAGACGATGAAGGGCGGGACGTACTCGGCCGCGGGGTCCGCGAGGAGCGCGCGCACGAGGAGGTCGGTTTGCGGGAAGCAGGGCTGGATGCGCCGGCAGAACGCGTCGCATTCGGTATCTGAGATCATGGTATGTATTAGTCGTAGGGTGCGGAGGGAAATGGTCGGCGTACAGCGCCTGAGGCGTTCGTCCTCGGACCACACGCCCTTACTGAGATCCACCCAGTAGTCCATGGCCAGCTTGGTGCGCGCCACGTCCCAGGCAGTTACGATAATGGGGATATCGGCGCCGCCCTTGTCGTGCATGTTCCGCAGGACAAGTATCTTGTGCAGCTACAAAAAGACCAGCTTCTCAAAAAGCCAGACAAAAGCGAGAAAGCGGGCGTACGTAGTCTGCCAGGACGTGCCCCGCCCAGTCTCTGCTGCCGCCCAGTGTCTCGTCCATCTTATCGAGCAAGGACTTGTGCGCGTAGAATTGGACGCGGAAGTCAGCGAGTGCATGGGCAGGAGGCGGCCCCGAGTCGACGGTACGGAAGAACATGTTCTCGGGGTGGAACGGCCTGCCCGTCTTCCACGCGATGAGGCGTGTGTTCTCAAAAAGCCCGTCGTCTGTGAGCGCCTCGTTCAAAATCGCATCCGTCCCGGTCGCGACGCTTTGTACCAGCGCTGGTGCGGCGATTCGCCCGACCGCGCGTCCTCCTCGAAAAGAAGCTTTGTGAGAGAGAACACCATGTCTGCACTGAACTCCAAGTTGACTAGCTCGCAGTTGGCAATCAGCGCTGGCTCCATGGTGGTGCAAGGGAAAATGGGTCGCCAAGCGGAATTAATTAGGTCACGAAATCACGAGGATCGTCGCGGCGTGTCTAGCGCGAAAAATGTTACACTGGAAATACTGTATCATACAGACATGTACTGTGCCATGCTAGCCCAAGGATGAGCAAGCATCGGATTGGACTCGGCGCGACCTACGATGGTTTTTTCGTCTTGGTTTCTAGTCGTTGCTCGAGTTTATTGAACTCGCTCATGGAGATCTCCTCGTCCTGATCCAGAACCTATCAAAGTGGTCAGGACACGAGAAAGGGTACACTGCCCCCAACCCACCTGCTCTACGCCCTTCACTTCCGGGATGTAGTGCATGAGCATCCGCTCGATCCCGCTCTTGAGCGTGACAGCGCTAGAGTCGCAGCCTCTGCAGCTCCCCTTTAGCTTCACCTTGACCAGCGCATCGCCGCCCTCGTCGAACCCCCGATACTCGATGTCGCCCCCGTCCTCCATGATGGCCGGCCGCACGCGCGTCTCCAGCAGCTCCTTGATCATCGCGACGGTCTCCGAGTCGGTGTCGAGGATCTTGGTGTCCTGCGGCCCCGCGTTTTCCTTTTCCTCCTCGCTGCGGAAAAGCGCCTTGCCCGAGGAGAAGAACTCCATGAGGATGGAGTAGATCTCGGGCTTGATGACCGCCCACGGGTTCTCCGAGTCTTTCGAGACGGTGACGAAGTCGGGGCCGTAGAACACGGCCTTGACGCCCTCGACGCCCATGAGGCGGATGGCCAGCGGGGAGCTCAACGCCGCGCGGGTGTCGAGGAACTCGGCGGTGCCGTCGCCCATGACGTCGATGCCCGGAATAAATTTAAGCGAGTCGTCGTTCGGGGTTGACTCCGTCTGGATGAACATGGAGCGGCCTGAGCGGCTTCAGGGGGGGCTTAGAGTTGTATGCGGATGTGCTCACTGAGCGACGGGGTTGATTTGCTGCTGGATGCATCCTGCCGCGGCGGAAGGACAGACGAAGCGGTAGCAAAAGTGGGGCCGCGTTTGAGGGTTGCGGAGCGGGGAAGGGACGAGGAGATGGTCCGGTTGTGGAACTGGAGCAGAGAACGCCGTACTGGCTTTTGTTTCAACGCAGTTCGAAGGAGCGACGAGGACATGGCCGTCGCGAGCAAGTGCTTCGTCAGACTCGGAGTCCGGACCGGAGCACCCGGCACCTCTTACCAACTTCCCAAAACGGAGATCGTCATCATGTCGACCGTGACGCTCAATTATGAGGCGGCCATTCCGCGTCTTGGCGCTGCGATCGTTGTGCTGTGGCTATCCTGGAAAGCATGGGCCTTCCTCAAGCCCAGAAAAGAATACACCCTGCGCGCCGTGGCCATCGTCGTCCTCGGCGACATCGGCCGCAGTCCACGCATGATGTACCACGCAGAAAGCTTCGCCGAGAACGACTTTTTCACCGATCTCATAGGCTACGGGGGTACGGGCTTACTGCGCCTGTGAGCGGCTCATACGAACCCTTCTGTAGGATCTGCGCCCATACCGTCTTTGGAACGGCCGAAGGTCAAAATACACTACCTCCCGGAACCCCCGCACTGGCTACGCGCCCTCCCCTTCATCATATCGGCCCCAATAAAAGTGGTGCTCCAAGTCCTTGCCATCTTCATTGAACTGTTCACGCTCCCGAACCCCCCCGAATTTATTCTCGTGCAGGTTTGTCTCTTCGGTTGACTGTGAGAGACATAATAACGGCTCCGGTACGACAGAACCCGCCGAGTATCCCGACTTTGGCTATTGTCTGGCTTGTGGGGCGTATCCGTGGAAGCAAAGTCATCATTGACTGGCACAATCTGGGGTATAGCATCCTCGCTATGAGGTTTCCGAACTCGGGCGAACGGCATCCGCTGGTCCGCATTGCGAAATGGTATGCGCCCTCACCGCTCACCTGGACCACCCTGACTCCTCCTCAGGTTCGAAGCAACCTTCGGTCAGAAAGCCTACGCGCATTTATTCGTGACCCAGGCCATGCACGACTTCCTGGTCAAGGAATGGGACCTCCAGTGCGTTTATTTGCAGCTCTTCTCCGTACTAAATTGAACTGGCATTTACCAGGGGCATCAAAGTGGTTCTGCACGACCGCCCGCCTCGCCGCTTTCACCAAACAACGCCCCAAGGAATCCACGAAGTACGTCGGGTGCCCCACCGCCATCACCGACTGACCACCTTTCCAGCTGTTCGCCATCAAGCTCAACAAATCCCTCTCCGCCCAACCGGCGCTGACCGGCTTCCTCCCGCCCTCGGACCCGCCCTACTCGAGCGCCTTCACCGCGACGAACGCGTCCGCGGCCGACGTGCGCATCGGCGGCGACGCGCCCGCGCCGCCCCCGCCCTCGAGCGTGCTCGACCCGATCTACTCCGAGGTCCAGGCGCCGTTCCTGCGCGCGGACCGCCCCGCGCTGCTCGTCTCGAGCACGTCCTGGACGCCCGACGAGGACTTCGGCATCCTCCTCGCCGCGCTGGGCGCCTACGACGCACGCGCGCGCCGCGCGGGCGCTGCGCTGCCGAAGCTGCTCGTGGTCCTCACGGGCAAGGGCCCGCTAAGGGAGCGGTACATGGCGGAGGCCGCCGCGCTGCAGAAGGGCTGGCGGTGGGTGCGCTGCGTGAGCATGTGGCTCGAGGCGGAGGATTACCCCGTCCTGTTGGGTAGGCGCTCTAGACTCGAATTTCACCTCGGATTTGACGCGCTTTGCAGGCGCCGCGGATCTGGGGATATGCCTGCACGCGAGCTCGTCCAAGCTGGATCTGCCGATGAAGGTCGTCGATATGTTCGGCTGCGCGCTGCCTGTCTGCGCGCTGGACTTTGACTGGTCGGTCCACTCCTTTGTACCTTGGTTCTGTTCCTCACGCAGTGCAGTTTGGGCGAACTAGTCAAAGACGGGAAGAACGGGCTCATATTCAAAGACGCGGCCCAGCTGGCCGAGCAGATCGAGGCGCGTAGTTCTCCCACTCTCTAGCTTTGATTTTACATTTCTTTCGCAGACGCTGTTGACCGGGTTCCCAAACTGCCCCCGTCTGTCGGACCTGCGCTCGTATCTCTTGCCCGCAACCGAGCGCCCCACGTCGCCTCCGATGTACGCCTCCTCGCAGGAGCGCTCGGACGACCTCTGGGAAACGTGGGACGAGAACTGGGCGCGCTTCGTGCGCCCGCTCATCCTGCGCGACGTCCGGCGGAACGAGACGTGAAAACAGATTCATTTCATATATTGCAGGATTATTGTACAGTGTATTCCCTCTTCCCGGATAAAACACGATGGTGGACACGTACAACAGCTAATTAGATGTAGGGTACAAAGTGGTGTGGGCGCCTCATGATGCGGTCGCGGTATTGGCGGAGAGCGTCATGGTCTCGAGCCGGCCGCGGCCCTTGCACTCTTTCTGCAGCAGGTCGTTGAGGACGCGGAACTGGCCGGGGTCGATGAGCATGATCTGGGCGTGTGTCAGCGAAGGGGGGATACAGCTGGGGACGCGACGCACCACCTCCCACTGGTCCTGCCCCATCTCGTCGTCCTCCACCTTCTCCGCGCCCTCGACGACCTTCTCGCGCAGCCGCTTGCCGTCCGCCGTGGGCATCGTTATCCGGACGCGCATCCGCGAGCGCTGTATAGGCAGCGTCGAGTCCGACTGCAGTTGTTTGATGCACGCCGAGACCTGCTGCAGGTCAATAGCCGCGTTAGTCGTACCATACGAGCACAGACCTGGCTCTTCGCGGTTTTATCCTGCTTAACGCTGAAGCCCGCCTCGGCCATGGCCTTTTCTATCATGCCGACGGCATACGGGCGCTGGGTCGCGGGGTCCTCGCACTTCTCCGCGACGAGCGTGGCGATCTCCTTCCGCAGCGCCGTGAGGTCGTGGTCGCGCTCCTTCTCCCCGACCTGCACCTCCCCTTCTTCAGGATCTAAGGCGGCGCGTTTAGCAAGCGGGATTATTATTAAGGCCACCACGCACCTCCTTCACGATCTCCGCGATCTCCGTCTTGCCGAACGCCTTCTGCAGATCGTTCGTCTTGGACACCTCGCCCTTCGACACGTTCGTGAAGACGTTGCTGATCTGCAGCACGTCGTCGAGATTCGTCTCGCTATACATACATACTAATTTTAGCAGGGGTGGTGCGGAGGTGCGGCGCTACCGACACGCCTGTGCGCCATTCCTGGACTTTGTTCTTGTAGCATGCGATCTGGGGGGGGTTAGTGCGCGCGCGTGGGGTTGGGTGCAGGAAGCCGATGGGCACCTCGAATCGCTTGCCGCCCTTCTTGAGGCGCACGATCGAGACGTTTGTGAGCCTGGGAAACGGTGAGCGGTTGGGTGGGGTGGATGGTGCAGGGCGCACTTGATCTGGTTAGAGGGCTGGTTTATCTTGGACATGGTGGACGTGCAGAGAAGAAAAGATGCAAGTCAGAAGGCACGGGACCGGGAATCGGGATGGAATCACTCGAGGCGATGCGCGATCAATACCGAGTTGCCTACGGCTACGCTGAACGCAGCATACTGCGCGTGCGCCATATCCCTCTCAGACACCACCACCACACCCGCCGCACGCCATGAAGGGCTTCACGAAGACCATTAAACGGTAGCTGTCCGCACGCCCCATGCACCGCCCACTGAACCCCGCGCGCTTGCAGCACACCGTTCATGGTGACCAGCAAGGTCGGCATGTCCAAGAGTGAGCACCATTTCTTCCTGCCCCGCGCGCGCTCTCATCATCGCCCCGTTTCTCCACCTTCGCAGAATCCACGGACCCTGAGTTCGACGACTACCAACGCCATTTCGGCTCGATGGAGAAGGCGGCGGAGAAGCTGCTCAAGGACACAAAGTCCTTCACGGACGCCGTAAACTGCGCGTGCCCTCTATTATCTGCGCATCGCCGCCCGCCCGCTGACCATTTCGCATCCAGCCCTCTTCACCTCGGGCGCGGGGTTCGCGACGCACTTTTCCACGCTCTTCCACCCCATCTCGGGCGAGTACGACCTCATCGGGAAGAACCCCGACGCGGGGCAGACCATCCGCAGCGTGTCGAAATACGAGTCCGCGATGGAGGAGCTGCGCGCCGCGATCGGGCCCGAGCTCGAGCTCATCGAGAGCAGGGTTGTGGGCCCGGTCAAGGAGCTGCAGCAGGTCATGAAGCTCATCCGGAAGAGTATCACGAAGCGCGATCACAAGGTCCGTTGCGTTGCCCGGTTAGAGCTTGAGCCTCGCTTATATCTTGAGCTAGCTTACGGACTACGACCGCTTCAACAACTCGCTGACCAAGCTCCGGGACAAGAAGGAGAAATCTTTGAGCGACGAGAAGAATCTGTTCAAGGTGGGCTGGTGCTCGTCTGACCATTCGTCTCGAAACTGACAATAATCTTGCCAGCTGGAACAAGACTTTGAGCTGGCGACGAACGAATACGACTTTCTCAACAACGCCTTGAAGACTGATCTCCCGCGGTTCATGATGCTCTCCACCCAATTTATTGACCCTCTGTTCTCGTCCTTTTTCTACATGCAGTGCGTGCATTTGACCCACCAAGCCGCCCACCTGTCTGAACCATCCCAGATTAAACATATTCTATCTGCTCCTCGAGAAAATGAACGGATTTGCCGAGGAGACCAAGTGGGACGTGTCCAACACCCCTGGTTCGCAGATCGCCTCGGACTATGAGAATAAGCGCTCAGACGCGTGGAGCGCAATCGAGGAACTGAATATCACCCAAAGGATCATCTCAGTCTGTTAGTGTCTTGCTAGCCTGCCCAGTTTCGCGATAGCTGAGACTTCCGTCCCTCTAGCGAAAATGGTGCAGGCGAATCGCAGCCAGAACGGTGCTGCCAGTCTGGGGCGATCCACCACGTCCGCGTCGGCTGGCAGCGCTGGCAGCTCGACACGGACGCCGCCGCGCATGCCGTCGACCGGCTCGTTCAAGAAGGTGCCCCCGCCGATCCCGGGCTCGTCCGCGCCTGCCCCGCCGCCGCCATACACGCCCTCCGGCGGCGCGGTAGCGGCTGCGGCGAGCAAGCGGGCGCCCCCGCCGCCCCCGCCGCTGAAGCCCAAGCCGAAGGCCGCGCCGAGGGTCCAGTACGTCGTTGCGCTGTACGATTTCGCGGCGCAGGCCGAGGGCGACCTGTCGTTCAACACGGGGGACCGGATAGAGGTCGTCGAGCGGGGGGCGACCGCGGAGGACTGGTGGACGGGGCGCGTGAACGGGCAGCAGGGCGTGTTTCCAGGTGGGTGGCTCTTCCTCCCTCCTCACGCACGAACGAACCTAATCTGACGCGCTCCACCGCAGGAAACTACGTCCAGGACATGTAGGCGCTGGCACGGGCAGATGTACCCATACCCCTCCCCACTGGTTGGCTGTTCCTGAGTGTATTTTGTATGTCCGGCGGAGGATGTCCGCCGTGGCCAGTTTAGGTTGATTGACCATCTTGTGGCTTCGGCTGGGGGGTTCTCCTTGAATGTCGGTGTTCTGAGGCGCTCGGGCGTTCCCACTCCCGTCTGG
The DNA here is from genome assembly GCA_029378255.1 of Mycena rosella. NCBI lineage: Eukaryota > Fungi > Basidiomycota > Agaricomycetes > Agaricales > Mycenaceae > Mycena > Mycena rosella. The sequence continues at coordinate 48,211 of JARKIE010000544.1, forward strand.
CGGACGCGATGGGTGGACGGGGGTTCCGCTCCTTTTGGCGGACAAGGCCAAGTTATTAACGACTTGCGCCGTAAGGGATAATGCACCAGGAACGGAATGCAATTATAGTGCTGATCTTGGCAGTATATTGTGGGCGAACGCCGTCCAAGTTCGGAGTCATACAGCTCTCTGCGAGGTTTCCCCGGTCAGGTGGGTCCCGCCGGGAGCGGTGCGACGCTGGCGGGACCGACTGCGCTTCGAAATTAGCTGTCAGACAGCATGCGAGTATCAGTATCAGTCTAGGGCGAGCGCCTAAATCTCCGCAGCGTCTAAATGTGACGGGCGCCTCGGCGGGGTGACGTCGGTGCAGTTGCGCATGCGCAGCACCG